>VXBC01005961.1:263750-289852 GCA_013399945.1 Ploceus nigricollis | reverse complement strand
TCTTTATTAAAACTTTTATGTTTCTAACACTATGTTTCTAACAGAAGTCATCCTGCTGTTTTTTAAGCCATCTAAAGTAGCTGAGCGATTTTGGGTGTGTTACATATCTCTGAGCGCTCATTCCACCTGACTCGAAGAGATACACGTAACAGTGCCTCCCACAGCCAGCCATGGCAGGGCTGTAACACAGACACTGCCATGTTGCTACACCTCTGACACCAATCTGGACATGTTCATGTGAGGCAGAGTTATTGAAAGTGTTATAGCCAGTTTCTTCCTTTCTTTTATTTCTTTTTTTCCTTTTCTTTTTTCTTTTCTTTTTTCTCTTTTCTCTTTTCTCTTTTCTCTTTTCTCTTTTCTCTTTTCTCTTTTCTCTTCTCTTTTCATTATTTTCCAAGGATCAACAATAAGGAAATTCAAGTATGGACGTCTAACCCTGTCTGATTTGCCCAAGGTCAGACACAATTTCTGGTGCAGCAGAGAAGCCACGCCAGAACTCCATGTCCATAATTGTAAGACCTTCCTCCTTCTTCTTGTCTTATGGGAGGCTTAATTCTAATTCAGGAAAAAAATCCTCATAATTGGCACAACCTCTGTGAAAAATGGAACTCTGTTCATTAAGAGCTTTGCAGTGGCCAGGGACTACTTGAAATATACTGTATGGGGAAATAGCCTCTGTATTTCATAAACATGATCTGTAAAAAAATAACAAGTCTAAGAAAAGCTCACTTAAAAACCTAGCTATCAGAGAAGAGGGTTACAATGAGAAGCAGAAAAAAGGCTGAGTAGTGGGTGAGTTTTCTTGGCATAAAGCCATGCAAGATAGACTTCACACACAGGTTGGTAGACTCAAAGAGGTCAAAGCTCTAAAAAAACTGGTTTACTGCATTTTCCCTCACTACTTTTCTTTTACTTTATACTACCTCTGCTGTGCACTGCATAATAGTCTGTTTGCCAAGGTCTCAGAGAGTTTTTACTTCCAACTTCAGGTCAGCACTCTTGAGGGGCATGGATACAGAGAATTATGCCGTTCTTAAAGAAATAAGTGTTTAGGGAGCTTTTTTTTTGTTTAAGACCAATGTTCTGTTCAACTGTAATCAGTTATTCTTAGCAAAACTGTATCATTCCCCATGGTTTTTTCCCTGTGTTCTGCTACTGCTTTTCTTCCAAACACATACTGCAATCTGCTCCCTCTGAGTGCAATCTAATGTTGTTTTTCCTGGACTAATTTAAGGGAGAGTGACAAAACACAAGTATGTATTCCTAGAACTTGAGGTGAACTCAAGTAACCACTGCTTTCCAAAAGGCACCAGAAAAGCCTCCAACCTGTGGGAAGCAAGCAGCAAACCTGCCAGCATTACAGATAATGTTGCAGTCTGCCTCTTTCTGACTTTAGCATCTTTATCTTATCACTAATACCAGCACCTGAAAAATTTGACAGATATTATTCATGAAAACTGAAACATGATGTCTGCACAAAGATAACATTACTTGATTTGAAATGAGTGCTTATCTAATGTTGCCTCCTCCCTGGCACCCTTGCTTGCTGCCACACTTTCAAACGATGCATTCAGGTAAATCCCTCCACAATCACAGACCAGTGTTCTCTGCAGAAAATAGACTGGGGCAGGACTACCAGGAGAAAGAATCTGCCCACAACAACCTCCCCTGCAGTACTGCTGGTGGTGTTAGTCCATGGGACTCTCTAAGGGAAATTGCTCAGTAAATGACTGGAAACAACCCGAAAACGTGACTCTTGCCTTGACCAAGCTGAAAGAAGTTTTGCATGAACAGTAATGAATATAAAGCCCCATGGGTTCTGCCCCCACACGGAGGATGCTGGTGCCCATTCAGTTTCTTGCATTGAGCACTGGGCTGCGGATGGATTTCCAACAGCTCTGCGCTCATGGCAGCACAGCTGCTGCTGGGACACTCCACAGCCGACAGCACGCTCCTTCTCTGTTTCCCATCAGGCTGTCATTGAACTGTTTCCTTTGTACCTTTTCTCTAAGTGTCTTCTTAGAGAAGACCACTGCTCGGGAGAAGGCCCCAGCAGGTAGGTGTTTCAGCTTGCTGTAAAGTAGCTGTTCTCATATGACAGCAGGTGACTCTGCCTTTCCCCCAGCTCCTACCTTGGACTGTTGAGGCATCCTTCTTGAGCAGAAGCCACAATAAACTGTGCTGCAGTTCATACCTGCAGATGTGTCTGCATGCATGAGGGCTTCTGGGCTGTCTCCCAGAATATGCTGGACAAACTAATGCATCACCAGACCTTACATTCTGAAGTCCCCTCCATTTGCAAATCCTAGTACCAGATATGTAAACATGAGATAACATAAGCATGACCTTTACACAAAAATCATGTAAATTTTAATATGCATGTGCCCATTTAAAATCAGAAAATATGTTTTGAAGACCAGTTGTCCATCAGTACTTTGTCAGAACTCCCAATAAATGCAAAGGTCTGACCTTTCCCCCAGACAATTTCCTTTTTGTAATAGCAGGAAGACCCAACCAAGCAGTGAATTTCTGTGAGGATTACTGCACTTCTTGGGTGGCTGATACGACCTGGCCTCTGGCAGCAAGCCATGCTACGTACTCCAGAAATGCACTGCATTTCAGAGGTTATTGCTTGCACATTACTGCCGGGCAAGTGAACGCTCCAAACGCTGGAACAAATTCAAACGTCTTGAAAGGAGATATCTTCCTCAGCCCTGGCATTCGTGCGCCATGGCTGTAAATTACACCCAGAGTGTTCATTTTCTTTTTAAATGTGTTCTCATCTTGTAATAATTAATAGTGTCAGGTTACTGGTGTGAAAAAAGTCTGACTTTACAACAACGATGGATTAATGAAGTAACAGTCATGGCTGGAGTAGCAGCAATAAATTGTTAGAGGAGTGACACACCTGAACCAATACTTTCAAAGGCCTTAAATTATTTAAGTTTCAATGCCCCTCATAAATATTGGCTTTTGTTAATATTTGTTTCTGTGTTAAAAATGGAAGTAAACAGCTCTGGCAAGAACAAGTCTCTTGCTGATGAGCATGGGGAAATATTGTGCCTGTGCTTTCCAAGACATCCTTGTCTTCCCCAGGGATGACAATGTTCATCTGTAGGTCTCTGGGCTTCTCTATTTGGGGATCTCACATTCAAACCCCACAGACTCAGAAAGGTCTAGAAACCATAGCACTGAGCTCACAGGTCCAAATATCTGTTTTTAAAACTGTTACGAAGTGAGAAACTCTTGAAGAAGGCAAAATGGGGAAAAAGCAGAGTAAGCAATTTCCACCTATGATAAAGTTTTTTATTTAATCCATTTTAGTATTCAATATTATAAGGTGTGAAATGGAAGAAGACAGACAAAGCCCTGCAGATCTATTGGGAGGGAAGAAAATCTCATATAAAACATTGGGAAATGTATTTGATGTCAAAGAGCATTCGATCAGGCTTTTGGAAACCATACCAAAGGGCAAGGCAAAGGGAAAAAAGTATATTCTCTTAATTTATAATGTGTCTGACAAGAGATTCCTAATTGCTGGCATAAACTGATATACAAAATTGACTGCTGATATCAATGGAATTAGATCACTTTGTAACTGATGAAGACTCTGTATGAATTTCCCAATACTTACAATCAAATAATTAGGTATTGTTAGTTATTGTCAATAAGACTGATGATTGATGACAAAAAAAATCCTCTGAAAATTACAGGAATTCTGCCAAACACCAACTCAATTCAGACCATACAGCAAAATTAATATTAAACGTTTTTGTAAAGCAAATAGGACCTAAAGAAAAGACACTAAAACCACTGAGAAGCTTCACAATTAAATAAAAAACATCTTCTTTGTCCTTGAATACTTTGTTTTCCAGACTAGAGATTATCTTCACTGTATTCTCATCATGGCCTCACACTCTTCCTTTATCTCCATCAAGACTTTCATCAGGCTGTGATCTGTCCCATGGGTCACCTTCATAATATTATAGGCCTTTAGGAAAGAACAGAAATGGGCATGTTAGTCATTGTGCAGATCACGAAAAGGGGCTGGACCCTGGAGCAGGGTGAGATGTAAGAACTGGTTCTCAAGTGGCTGGCACCTGGGGGCTTGAATGCACGGCATGGCTGAAATAGGAGTGAAGCATCCTAAAGTGCATGGTGATTTGTCCCTGACAAAGAAGGAGGCACAGACACATTATTCCTAGGTGTTAAAACCCACAAATACGTTGCATAACTGGGTGATGGAATAGCAGAGGGAGATAATTTTGCACTGAGACATGAAGGCCATTTCAAGATTGGTCAACTACAACACCCAAGGTTTTGATACACTATTTAAAAGATGACTGTGATGTTCATGATGTTAGGAGCCTGAAAGTCCTGTAAAAATAGAAATGGATTAATGCTTAACCCATGGAATAAAGTACCTTAACTCTAACAGGAGCAACTATACACAGCATCAAACAAATGAGTACATTAATAGTTTCACTGTCAAAAGGCAAGCAGGGGAATGGGTCTTTGCTGCTTTTGCCAGGGACTATTTCCTCTTTATGTTTGTCATCTTCTACTGCTGGGCTAATTTACGCTTGCTGATATTGCCTGTAGTGTTGCTGATTTCCTGCCACACATTTGTCTGCAATGCTCTTTGCCCAGCTCCTGTTTAGATCATCACTTTTCATATGGCATTTCTGCTTCTTCCTTCTATTAAATTCCTCCTGCAAGGAGGGAAGTCCTAGATGGGAGCTGATTCAGCACTTCTGAAGATAGAACAAGGGAGCTAGTAGTGTACTTGCAGGAGAAAAGATCAGAGATTTTTCATCATTCTAAACTGAAGAATTGCAAAAAACTAAATGCAGCCTATGTTTCAAAGGGTTCCTTGTCCAGTAGCTGACAAAATTCAGCTAAATTGGCTTTGAATTGCAGCATTTCTTCTTGGAGAAGAAGTGTTGAGGAAGAGGCATCATTTAAATTGGATAGACAAAAGTAAATATATATTTTTGTGGAATGAATGAAAGCCTACTTCCCAATTATGAAGATTGGCAGGCATATGGAAATTCCAGCACAGTTTATTTTTGCGTAAAATTTGCTAATTCTTAAAAGAGGGAGGCAGCACAAGATTGAAAGAACAAGTTGAAATATCAGTCAAAACAAATCATAGTGAGCAAGGAGCTCTAAAAAGAGTCAAATCCGTTTTAAGCTACCACAGTGCCCCACTACTAAATTAAATTTACACAGTTAAAAAGAACGATGGAAAAACTTTCATTGCTTTTAGAAATGGCAAAGAAATGTGAAACAAAATCAGAAATACTAAATTTTTGTAACATGCAGCTGCACCCAGACTAACTAGAAGGGGACAGGATCACCCTAGAGCAAAATGGCTGGGTGAATTGGCCCTGGATCCTGACACATTGGTGCACAGTGCTTGCATGTCCTGTCCCAGAAAGCTGATGGATTTATTGTGAATGATGTATGCTAAGAGCTGTGCATTTGGATACATCTGAGTGACAGTCCTGGGGCAGCTGACCTGGATCTTCAGACCCAGGATCTTCAGGATAGAGGTCAGTCTCATAGTGATGGACTTGGACCCTGACACCCTGAGATGCACAGCCAGACATGTCTGTATAGATATACCTCCATTAAAAACCAGTAATCCTTAATATCAAACCTAATATTGAATTAATGCTACCATTGCTGCCTTTCTTCCACCTTCAGCATTTCCTTTCCACTTCTTTTCTTTCATAAGTATGGCAGACAAAAGCACTCAGTCTTTATCCTTTTGTTTCCTTGGAGGAAATCATTCTTATGCAATGTACCATCTCATGCACTGCTGTATGAGTCAGAACCAGCTGCATCAAGGTCAGAACAGCACGGCTTGAGTAATCCCTAAATTCAACTGGTATTAGACTATGTAGCTGTTTTGGTAAAGGTCAGTGCAAAACTGGGGATAATTTCAGCTCCAGTGCAAGGAATTGTTTTACTGGACAGAAGCAGGAACACATGGGCTCTCTGCCCACTCCCCTGCTCTCAGTCCCACAGCTCACCAGCAGAGCTGAGGCTGAGCAGATTCGTGTGGTTTGTGTGGTCTCCCTCCCAGCTAAAAAAGCAAATCTAATTATGAAAAGCTACAATGGCAACACAGGCCACAGTGTCATCAGCTACACCCTGTCTCCCTGAAGAATATAAACCCCATCAGAGCAGAGGTAGGGCTGCTGCTCCATGAATGTAAACGAGGAGCAGCGCAGGTGTTTGTGCCTGATTTGCATGGGGATGGAACAGGATGCCCATGGCCATGGCTGTGACGAACTGTGGGCAGATGCAGGATGGCACAGCTCTGTCACAGGGAAAGCAGGAAGCAAATGGCCATGTGCCAGAGTGGCAGGAAGTGTATGCTAGTATTTCAGAGGGAGTATCTGTGCTTTTCCATATCTCTCGACTGAAGAGTACAGGTTGTTAAAGCAGGCACAGGAATACTACCAATGACAGCTAGTAAACAATTCCGTTTGAAGCAGACACCTAGAGAAGGGATTTCTTCAGTGTTGCTGTGAGACATAGGAAGGATTTTACTCCAATTTCTGTGCTTTTTGCCTCCACAACAGGGATTTCTATAAGAAGGGAAGTTGTACAGTACCTGTTGTAGACGTTCATGAGACAAGACAGCCATGCCCATCAGCTCATGGGGGACAAAAGTACTCCCATGACCATGCCATGTCAGGCTCTTCAAATTGCTTTTCAGATTGGTCTCCAGCTCTTGTCTTTTGCTGACAAAAGCTTTCCAGATCTATAACTCAATCTGTTCTCTATTACATCTTTCATATATATGTATATAAATTTAAAAATAATACGTTGGTTGTAAAATAAACCAAGGGCTACCTTCAGTTTTCATTCCAGAGAAGTATTGCCTCTCTGTAAAACTTCTATTTCAAAATCTAGCAAATAAGATTCTGCAGGACCTAATGTAAGTTTAGGGGGTGATTTCTTTCTAATGGGCAACATAAAGCCCTCCACATTATTTAAGCCTTCTTTGGAGGTGCAGGGGAGAGAGCTAAACCCATAGGGCCCTAAAAGCAAGGTGGTTAGGATAGTGATGAATTTTTTTGTTGCACAGAGAGCAGCAGTGAGGGCTGGGCTGCAGACCCAAGTGAGATCTACTGGTCTTAACAGACCATGTATCTGCTGCAGAGGCTGTCAATCCCCAGCAGCTCTGAGGCTGTGCCTGATTAAACACGATTTATATGTGAGGTGAATTCCACTCAGATCCCAATTCCTCTGCACCTTCCATATCCTTCTTCCTAATGGCACAGTGAAATTAGTCCGACGAGGGTTCCAACAGGGTGCTGCTATTCAGTGTCAGAGTGTATTAAGAAGAGTAATGAAGCAGAGAAGGTAATCGAGTTTCTGCTCTGAGCATGTGGCATGCTCTGTTGACACATCTAATCACAATGGGGCAAATTGTGTTCTCATATAACTCTAGGACATTATCTGACTAATATTAGGAATCACATCCTTTAGTCACAACAAACTGGGAATTATATCTTCCTCTAATTTGTTCCAGTGTAGAAAGCAAGGAAGTGGCTCAGTTGCAGAGCTCATTTGAAGAAGTTACATGGAGAAACAGGATGGCAAGAAGTTCTTCCTCCTCTCAGCTGTGCTCCCATGGAGTGGGAGTTCAGTCTCTCCTTCTCTTCTCTCTCTTCCACTTGGGTGAAAAACGGGAGACTGAATAGGGAATAGGCAAAGCCATGACAGGATACTACACCTCAGTTGTAAAGCACTTACTGTGTCCTTGTGGAGCACCAATGGCTTGGAGCCTCCGTTAGAGGCTCACTGAAGTATGACACAGAAGGGCCAGCAGCACCTTAATGTCCCTTTGTAGAGAAAGAGGAGGTCACAGCCTAGAAAAGGTTTCTGTGTTAGGCATTGCTCAGTTTCCAAAGGATCATAGCGTAGCACTCTGGCTTGCAATGGGCAGCTTCTTCGCCAAAAACATATAAATCCCCATTGCAATGTCCACCTTCACTGATCAGCAGCATTCATTTGTCTCTAGGGGAATTCGCTCCACTTTAATCTAATGCAGTATCCCATTAGAAATGCAATTAGAACAATGCCTGTTGATATAATTGTAGCAGTGTCAATGAAAACAGAAGCTCCTCTGACTGGAGTCTCATTCCATTGCTAAAAGGGAAAGTCTGAATGTTTGGAAATTATCAATATTTTGGGGAAAAGAGCAGAGGGATTACCTGGCACATGACAGATATATGACATTCTTCTGAATAATACATAAAAATAGAATTGATTAGTCTTCTGTCTGCTTTATAATGATCAGAATTGGCTATAATTTAAGTAAAATATATCAAGCAAAGATTTAAGTTATACCAAGATTTAGCAAGAGTGGCATCATATTAAATACTAATTTATTACTTCAACATATGAAAATTATTCAGCTTGCATCATTAATCAGATCTTAAAACCACAGAGGTATGGGGTTTGAAGAAAAGGTAAGTACAAAATACTAATACCTAGAGAGTCATGACTGATATCTTTATAGGGGACCTGGGCAGGAGTGGAAAAGCACCCCTCCCTCACCTCCAGTGGAGACACCCATCCCCTTCTACTCCAAGCAGTTGCCACAAAGCACTTCATATAGCATGGACATTAATCAAAGGGAATGTAGAGCCACATTCTTCACTTCTTTCCAGCACTGGTGCCAGAACTGGGGCTGCTCCTGCCCAGCAGACACAGGCAAGTAGCTGGGCCAGGCGGCTTTTGGCAGCTCCCAGCAAAGGCAATGAGGAGTTGTGTCAGGAACCGGAGGTGAGCCAAGAGCCAGGACAGGGAACCACATGGAGTATGTAGTGTCTTCAGGGCAAGCTGATCACAGGACAATCAATAACATAAGAGAATAAGACCTTTTTGAGGGAAACTAGAGGCAGCACATCTTCCAGGGGGAGCAAAGCACCCCAGCAGTGATTGAGGGCTTGAGATGGGAGGCATGATTCTACATCCTGAGGACATGTTGCACATGAAAAGGGATTATTTAATATACTTAAGATGATACTAACAGCAATATAACAGCAGGACAAATAAGAGCCTGAGGTACAAGGAAATGAATATAAAAGTCAGCTCAGGTACAAGAGGGATGGCTTAAAGCTGAAATGTAACTAACAAAGCACAGCTGCAAAACCAGATCAAAGATGATGAATGATAAGAAATACGAGGGATCAAGGGACATGCCTGTTGATTTCAGTTTGGCTCACAATAAAACACACACATTAAAGACAAAGTTTTCCAGCCTGAAATCACAGAACTCGATAGGAAATAAGGAGGGTAGAAACTGCATCTCTCTTCCTGTTCCTGTACTTTCAGTGCTCTCAAAATCACTTTGCTATGGGAATAAGGAACATATGAAGCACTGAGATAATTTACCTCTTCAGAACTAATAGTAATTTTTCATCCAGGCACCTCTGAGCTATCAAACTGTAATTAGCTGTGACTGATGCTGGAGAATGTCAGTGCCTGAAATGCTTTGCTGAGCAACAGTGACCCATCACCACACCCAGCTGCAGCCTGGGGAAACACCACTGGTGGAAGAAGTGGTGAGGAGCATCCAAAGGCATGAGGGGGGAACCACACAGCAGTTTTGGGGGAAGCAAGGCAGGGGGACAGAGAAAAAATATTTCACCATACTGACCTGTTTCAAGGTTTCCAGTGCCTGAGGAACCATGCCTTGACTGTACTGCAGTTTGCCCACTCGCATCAGCTGGACAGCCCTCAGTGGATGGAAGCCAGGATAATACAGTCTGTAGAGA
Organism: Ploceus nigricollis; assembly: GCA_013399945.1. Taxonomy (NCBI): domain Eukaryota; kingdom Metazoa; phylum Chordata; class Aves; order Passeriformes; family Ploceidae; genus Ploceus; species Ploceus nigricollis. The sequence goes on along the minus strand of VXBC01005961.1, from coordinate 280,049 downwards.
AAAAAGGAGGAAAACGTGTCACTGTCAGCTCTCACCTTCACAGTCACTGCCTCTGCAGAGAGCTATTAGGGTGGGACTGCAAAGTCATTGTGAATGTTAATAAGGTACTCAGAGAAAATTAGCTGCAATACTGAGAAGCATGAAATACTGAGGGGAATTATCAAATTATTACTCTCCATCCCAGAGGAATGCCTTTAACATTATCCTGTTAGAAAGTGACAGGAGTGGGATTATTTAATTTGCTACTGTTGGATAATACAATAGCATTTACTGTACTTAGTGTTGCCAACAGAGGTCCTTGATAATCTCAGGTCTCTGGAGAGGCATAATTTTAAGAGGAAGCTTCAGCAGGGAACCCAGTCCTGGATTGTCCAAATGAAGGAGTGGGACTGTAGTGAAAGCAGGTATGTAACATCATGACCACTGCTTCTGAGGGTTTGTATGCTGCTCCCTCTTGCATAAAAAGAACTGGTTCTGCACATTCAAGGAAACATCTCAGACTTGGCTCGTTCATCTACACAAGGTATCTGCTAGTATGAGGATACATTACAGTTCTTAATTAATTTCAAAGAAACAGAGGTTCCGTAAAAAAACCCAGAATGATGCTCTTTTTTTTCTAAGGCATAGATGGAGAGTGGTATCATCATTAATTGCTCTCAAGATGCTCCTGAAGTGTTCATGGTGGCTGCTCCACATTTTTAAATTTCACTGACCCTTGGCTCACCATATGTGGATTGCACCCCAGCCCCATGTTCTGGATGTGCAGATCTTGATATCTTGAAAAAGCAACTTGGAGGCTGCAGAAAGCCATGGATGTAACTTGCCTGGAACTGGCTATCAGGAAGCATGAGGTGAAGGGACACACTTGGAAGTTAAGTTACTTACAAAAGACCTTATATATATTTTTTACTAACTATCCCAGAATCACAGAAAAATTAGGGTTGGAAGAGACCTCTGAAGACCACCTGGTCCAACCCTCCCATCAAGGCAGGGTCACCTAGAGCAGGTAACAAAGGAACTCATCCAGGTAGGTTTTGAATGTCTCCAGATGGAGAATCCATTACTTCCCTGGGTGGCCTGTCCAATGCTCTGCCAACTTCAATGGAAAGAAGTTCTTCCTCATGTTTTAGTTTATGGCCAGCGGTCCTTGTCCTGTCACTGGGCACCACTGAAAAGAGTCTGGCACCATCCTCTTGGCACCCTCCTTTGAGAGGCTTAAATGTATTAATGAGATCCCCTCTCAGTCTTCTCTTCTCCAGACTGAACAGGCCCAGCTCCTGCAGTCTCTCCTCATAGGAGATGCTCCAGACCCCACATTGTCTTTGTGGCCTCTGTTGGACCCTCTCCAGTAGCTCCTTGTCTTTCTTGTGCTGAGGAGCCCAGAACTGGACACAGTATTCCAGAGGTGGCTCACCAGGGCTGAGTAGAGGGGCTGAGTCATCTCCCTCAACCTGCTGGCCACTCTTCCCAATGCTCCCCAGGGCACCATTGGCCCTCCTGACCATAAGGGCACTGCTGGCTCATGGACAGTTTGTCATCCACCAGGAACCCAGGTCCTTCTCCACAGAGCTGCTCTCCAGTAGATCAGTCCCCAGTCTGTGATGGTACTTCGGGTTATTCCCCCCCAGGTGCAGGACCCTGCGCTTGCCCTTGCTGTACCCCATTATGCTGCTCTCTGCCCAATTCTCAGTTCTCAGTCAAGGTCCCACTGAAGGCAGCAGAGCCTTCAGGTGATCGGCCGCTCCCCCAGTTTAGTGTCATCAGCAAACGGCTGAGGGGGCCTCCTATGCCACTGATAAACAAGCTGGATAAGAATGGACCCAGTACTGATCCCTGGGGAATGCCAGTGACTGCAGACTATGCAAATGAAAGAACAAAAGCCTTAAGCACAGCTCACCAGAGACAAACATCCTACTTGATCAAAGAGCATTTTTTTTCCTTAAGTACACCAGCAGTTGTGCTTGAGCAGTGTCTAAAAATACAAAATGAGTCACAACTTCAGGAAGAATTGCCAATAAGCTTTCCAAAATCTACTTTTTGAAGAAAATATTTTTTGTGTTTATGCCAAACCTATGATCATCAGAGTTCAGGGTAACTGTTAATTAATGATACCACTGCAGTCAGGAAGACACTTAAATTTGCATGAATATGATTAAATGCATACTAAGACATTAAATGATGCAAATTTGTACAATGTACAGAAATCTTCTGATAAGTCTGCATGTAAATTAATAAGTTATCTTTCTCTTTTATATTTCACTAATAAAAATGCAAACACAATTAAATACAAGTAATTGTTTAAATGGCAGCATATCTGGCTGTCCTTATAAATCTCTAATTAGGATGTGCAAACACAATGAAAAATGTTTTCATACCCAAATTCCCCTATTCCACTGATCCCACGCAGTTTAAGTGAAGACATACAGAAATACATGGAAAGCATGCCTGGCAGGATCTCAGCAGCAGCAGCTTTTGATCTGCCAAAGCCTCTCATGAAACGGCAGAAGCCAATTCCTCAATGAGAATAATCCATCCTGAATTGCCACAAGCACCTCCTGCTCAGCCCCCTTGTGGGTTGCAGTTCAAAAAGGCTAAAAAGCCAGCAGACAAGAGAGAAGAAAAATGATAGCACTTATCTCAGTCCACTGACCACTCAGGAACTTCAAGGGTCTGGTCAAACACACACTAGGAAATTATCAGTAGGTTTATTTTTAGAATTTGTTTCTGGTTATTACATCAACATGGTGCTATCTGATACTAGTGAAATAGGGAGAAAATGCAGAGATTTTGGTGTGAATTAATGAAGAGTAATAGAAATTCCAGCACTAACATGGACACAAATGGAAATAATGAGCACATGCACATCTTCGTAAAAATTGAAAAGAAAATGTCTATATGATTGCATCCTTCTGCTCTCCTCTGTGACTGCTGCAAAGGAAGGGGTGAAAATGTCATTTCCTCTACTCTGTACCACCAAAAGGCCAAGAAGCCTGGGGAAGGATCATGGCCACAGGAGAAGGTGCCAGGGAGACAAAGATTTTTGCATGAGATGATAATCCATCTCTGTAGGCCTCATGAGACTGTTTCTGCTGTATCCTGCCAGCTCTGATTCTTTTGCCATCGTTCTTTCACAGCCGCTTCACATCTCTGTCATGCCACACCTTTCTCTTTCATCCTATCAACCATCTTTTTAATCTTCCTTTCCTCACCCTTCTGAATAACCAGCCCCATTCTGATACCAACACAAAGAGGGTCCTGCCTCGCCTGCAGCCAAATAAGGGGTGGCAGCTCAAGCAGGAAACTCCAGGCTATGCTTTAGCTCATCAATGTGATGCCTGCTAAACTTCACACAACACAATGTGGGTCCATCAGAATTCAGAATATGCCCCTCCATGCAAACGTGTTTCTTTCTATAGATCATGCGTTCACCTGCAGTCACTAAAGGTCTAGGATTGTGGTACAAGCAATACCAGGGAAAACAGGAAGCAATTTAGCAATGTCAGGTACTTGGCCCAAACTACCAACCATAAACTAAAGCAAGTGAAAACTTAGGATGAGGACAGAGAAGGAGTAAAATGTGTGAAATGAGGAGCCCTGTGCTCATAAATATTTACAAAGCTGTTTTACTGAGCTGATTTATGCTCTCACCTTATGCATGTACATAGTTCCATTTTGCAAGTCTTAAAACTGGCATTTGAAACAACTGTTTATTTTCATATTCTGGAATAAATCTATTAAACTACTGGAACACTGTTTATGGAAGGACATCCACTGAGTGAGTTTACTGGAGAAATCCAGGCAGCTTGCAGCTCTTCTGGGAGATGTGCAAGTGGGGAGGATGCTGTTGGCTTCTTCAAGACATTCCCAGGATTTAGTATTATGAAACACTGGTGTGACAGAAAGAACTAAGCAATGTCAGTCACTTGTGGGCCAATTTATTATCCCCATGCACTGCTCTGAACAAAAGCAAGTGGATAGATTTAAGAATAAGGAAGATATTTACCAGCCAAGGAACTGATACCTAAAGACTGTCAACAAGAGACCAAGATAAGTATAGAGAAATACATGCTGTAAAACATGTTACAGCTTGGGAAGAGTAGGATTTCAATCTGAAAAGGATTTTATGAGATTTATGAGGGCCTGAGGGACAAGAAGGGAAACAATAACATACTGAAAGCTGAAGTAAGCATAGTTCTGTGGAGTGATGCCTCCTTGCCCTTGGCACTGGTCAATGCCCAGTAGATCACTTGCAAAGAGAGATTAAACAAAATACAACTAACAAGTAAAGCTGCACTGTAAACAAGACAGCTGGAGGAGGCTGAGGAAGAGCTGTACATTTTGTATCACATCCTCTGCTTTTATGAGGCAGCACAGCTTTGTTCCCATCTATGCCCACAGGATCCATGCTTGGCTGTTTCTCCAGCCTGCCCTCCTGCCTGTCAGCTGCTCCCCCCAGAATGGTGTCATCTGCAGACCCCACAGAAGTGCCTTCTGTTGCCACCTCCATGTCATTGAAATGGTGTTAAACAGGACGAGTCCCAGGACAGACCGTGTGGTACCCCCACTGTTACTGGCATCAAACAGGGGACAGCCCAACAACCATGTCCTCCCAGTGCACCCCCCAGGCAGGATTGTACCTGCTCATCTCTGCTCATCTGGGCCATAACACCCTAACCTGCATGCTGGCTCCCTGATCATCTCAACATTGTAAAGACAGTGAGCACACTGGCCAGCTCTCTCAGTGCCTGTTCTGGAGGTAGCCATCCTGTCTGATAGAATTGTAGGGGTCACACGCTCTCAGATAATCCCAGGCTCACCCCTTATCCTGGGATGCGCCTGGGACACTTCATAAGTGACCAGTGAGGCAAAGAAGGCACCACCTAGCTAACTATTCAGAACCACAAATGAAAGCTATTTCCCAGTCTTCAGGTAGCTTGCACCAGTGCTTCACTGTTCCAAGCAGCAGCAGTTCCTGCATTTCATTCACAAAATACAAGGATACCAATTTTCACTCAGAAAAAAAATGGCCTATACTATGTAAAACAGTAGCTGTTTCTAAGGAAATTCACTGTTCCTCTTGATAATTCAGCCTCAAGGTTTGCCTTGATTAACCTTCAGAGCAGTCACTATTCATATACCTTATAAAAAAAAGTATTTTTTCTTCATTCTATGTATTAGCTCTGAATCTCTTGAAGCAATCTCTTGTGTTTCATGTAAGGGGCAGCGTAAAAACCACAACCCTTGACAAAATTTAGCCAATTCTTTCTATTTCTTAATAATGTAGTTCCATTAATTCCACTCAACTGATCTCCAGTTACAAGGTAAGCAGTCAGAGCTTTTGTGTTCCCTTGTGAATTAAAGCCTAGTATTAAAAAAAAGAGACTATACAAAATCACTGCCTTATCTGATGGCTTATATTTTAAAATAGATGTCTACCATTCCTTGCAGACCAGTCTGTGGGGCTAACATTTATACTGCTGTCTTCAGCCTGATGTAATTAGAAGAAGGAGGATTTATAAAACATGAAATAAAGGTTTGAAATGGAAATGTTACAAGTTTCTTTACTAAGATGACATGTAAAAGGTGAGGCTATACATAACTGTAAACTGGTTTTGAGTACCTTTCAGTGCAAGTAAATATGACAGCATAGAAGACATAAAGCAGTTTCAGGAGCCCCAACAACACAGAAGGGATCAAGAGGCTCCAGGGCTTCAGCAATGGTGGTAAGAAAAATATAAAGAGGAGAGTATCAGCCTCACAACAGAATGTACACCACAAATACAGCACCCAGTAAGTTCAATCTTCTCTTCTTTCTCTGACTTCTGGATTTCTGAACTCCTCTTTATTTGAGTACATTCATTAAAGCTGTTCACTGAACTGAAGCCTAGGAATTGGTTTTATGTTGTCCAGTTACTTATTTTTTTCTTTAGTCAGTGATGTGAAACTAATTCAACTAATTCACATATTATTTCTGTTCTTTGGCTGGGATGCTGAATGGGTTCTACACACAAGAACTATAATAAATATTTTTAGGAAAAATTTAGGGACAAATTTTTGTTTCTGCTAAAAAGTATGAAATAGTCAAAGAAATCACATGCATCAGGAACACAAGACAGGTAAATTAACTATACTCATTTAGGAGTTTACATATCTTCAAGTCAAAGGTGCTGTTCAGTCTGATCTGCACGGAATTTCACTTAGCAATTCCTGCTCCAGACCCAACAATTTGAGGCTAAAGTAGTGTTTAAGAAGAAATGCTGTATTTATAGAAAGTAATCTTAAGCAGCTTTATATATAATTTGGTCAATTTTTTTATTTTTTAATGAGCACAAGCCCTGTGCAAGAGTTTTGCCTGCAACAAAGGCTGCAGGGTTATTTTTGGAGAAAGTGGGAATGTGTCACTGATACTGGACTAGGTGACTGTTTTGAATGCTGAGTATTTGAAACAGCCTGATTGGAACTTTGAAATTTTTAAGGCCAATATATCTGTATTAACCTGTGTAAAATATTTAGGGGTCCCTGTGAAAGCCTTCAAAAAATACTGGCCTGGCTTTCACGTTAATATTACATTTTTATATTAGAATAATAATAATGTTAACCTGTTATTCTTTTTGTTTTTCTTTCTCTTTCCCCCTCTCTTTTTTTTCTTAACAACTTCCTGTCTATCATAGATGACCAGGTAAGTTTAAATCAGTTCAGTACTTCACAACTCCCATTATACCTTCTGCAGCCATGCAGTTTTTTGAGTAGAAGACTAAATCCTTTACCTGTGGCAGACCCGATATACTCCAGCTGCCTTGGAATGTTTATTGTCCATTTTATCTCCCCATCACAGTGTCTCATGAAGACGATCAAAGCATCAGTGAACAGTTTAATTCTGGCATCAGACTTTACTATTTTTTCCTGGATTTGACCTCTCTCACTTGGATTTTGGGATCAGAGCCTCAGCATTAGCAGGGAGGTTTTCCTGGAGGAAACCACTAGTGCACATCCTTAAAGCATTATAAAAATGCTTTGCCAGCAATGGGAAAACATTATAAGAAGAAATTTTTTGCTGGGAGGTCTCTTACAAACTAAAGCAGGAGAAATTGCTTTCTGTGATTAGAATGCAAAACTATTAATTATCCCTAAGGGACTTCTTCTGGTCTAACCAAATAACACCAGAAAATGATCATAATTTTCTGAGCCAGCTGGGGTGATATCAGTGCAGATGTGCAGACCTAACACCTCTGATCAGAGTTCATTTTGAAAACTCCATACTTTTATAAATATATCCTGGCTGTATATTTTTGCAGCCTAATTTAAACATGCTCTCTCTCTCTCTCTCTTTGGATTGTTTTGTATTGGCAAAACTCTTGGTTATTTTCCAAGTATAGAGATTTTCACCAATGCCCACAACTCATGTATGAGCCTCATACTACTAAGCAGCAAAGTGCATGGCATGACAGTCTTTGTTCTGCACAGATAAGATATGGAGGCCCAGGCAAATGAAATAGTTTGTCCAATGTTACAAGATAAAATCTCTGGGAAAGTTAAACCTAGATTTCATTGTAGCTCTAGGATGGCTTTTGGTTCATGCAGAGTCTGGGTCTTGTGTTTGTGCTGTCTTGCCCACCTGTCTGGCTCTAACAATCCAAATGAAAGTAAACATAATTTTAGAGGATTAACAGGCTTGCTGTATTTTGTAAACAAAATGTAGAGACAGTAACCATAGTTAAGAAACTTTTGTGCCAGACTGACAACTTATTTTTCTGTTTCTTTTATCTATTCTGTTGTCACTCAAGAAATGTCCTGTTATTTCTGTGGAACAACTGCCTCTGGAAACTATTCAGGATTTAGATCTGTGAAATAATGCTTCAAAATATTTTTCATCACATCTGCATCTCATACTGTTCCATTACTATTTGTTCCAGTAATTTAACTGGTGTGATCAAATAAGCAATCATACTTCTTAATTGACTGAATTCTCAAGAAATGTTAGCTATCCATCTCAGAAATTATTTCTCTCTGGCTGCTGATCATTCTGCCATATTCCTTATGATGGTAATTTATGTCACATTAAAATGAATATTGTTCCAGATGTTGTCTCTGCCAAGATTTGAATGATAACTTCAATAAAATGAAAAAATGGGATAAACTGCAATTTTCATCTTGGCTCTTGATCTGTCTAACTCATCCACTTAAAATGTTAACTCTCTCAGTTTGAACTGTCCACTTCAATGTTCTTTTTCCTCTTCTGATATTATGAGATGTTAAGGAAAGAAAGGGTGCCCAATCTGGAATGGAAGTAGGAAAAGATTTTATATATATTGTCTCTTTGTCCTGGCTGAGCTTCAAAACATCTTGTAACTGTTAGGGCTTTTTTGTCCTAAATTCACCACCTCTACAGATAAAGATGGCAGTGTGGACAGTCACTGCAGATAGGAACACACTGTCTCTGCCCTTGCATAACCAGGAGAGTAAGAGATTAAGATCAACAGTTTAGTTCAAAGGATTTATAAAATGATTTTAAAAGCCATACAGAGTGCATTGGGAGAATGCCAGAAAACACAAGAAGGGTAAGAAATGCAGCAAAGGAACAAAAGGAAAGCTAATTAAAGAGAACATGCATGGGAAGAGAAGCAAGAAACTGAAGGGAAATGTACACTAGAGACACTGTAATTTGTGAAAAAGATCTTGGCATCACCTTCTCCTCCAGCAATGAACCTCTGACCAGCTGTTGATGGTATGAAAAATTACTCACTTTCCCTATTTCATGCAGCTGAGAATACAAGATTGCAGGTACAAGAAATGCAAGTTTAGACTTTGGTCTTAATCAGGGATTTAACTTATAGGTTTGCATGGTCTCTCTTCTTCATCCACAGAGAGTGACAGGAAACGTAAAGCACTGATGGATCTCTATTCAAGTCACATATTACCTTCCTCTAATTGATTCCCTCTGTTAGGACACGAGGCCTCCAGTATCTGAGCCACACACATCTAAATACTACTGGTGTCAGCAAAGCTTGGAGAAGTCAGATGAGTGTGTATGGGTGTCTACAAGCAGCAGAAGGAAGGATGGAGCTGGTAGCACTGACATCTTCAGTGCAAAATGTCTTCTCTGTACTCACCAGTATCTCAGATCACCTCAGAAGTCTGTTGTAATACAAAAGTGTTCATTTTTGTTCACACATTTTTGTTCATGTTCATTTTTGACCACATGTGCTTTACATATTCACCTCTCTTGTGTTTTTTTTCCCTTCTCCCACCATGTTGTCACCTTTGAAAATTTGTCAGGCCTGTGCTTTGCCAGCTGCCATTTCAGTTTGTGTATAGTGTTGGATACAACTCTTGTTGCAAAAAATAATAACAACAATAGCAACTGAATTAGGATTTGCAAAATTTAGTGACATTCTCATGCATAACTTGTTACCAGCGTGTCTGAACAAGAACTCTATTACCTGATGTCAGATATCTCATTTAGACAACTAGCCCTACTCCTCCTCCTCATGTCTCAGCTTTTCCATCTGTAAAATGACAATACTAATCTCTTTATTCAGTAGACTAATATGAGGGCTAAATACTATCATGTTTGTGAAGAGCTTCGAGAATTCTATAGGAAGATTCTGCAGGAGTTCAAAATATTAGCAATAGCTCTGAAAAGAATGACAAATCCTGGGTAGGCTACAGAGTTAAAATATGACAGCTAAACAAGACCATCTGTCTGAGTTGGAGAACACGTAACTTCCATCCACTTGCTCATCTGGCTACAAAATTTCTTGCATGACCCAAAAGGCATGTAAATTGCTCCAGAGCTTCCTAGGAAATAAAACAATCTGGAAGAAATGGGAGGGGGAAAATAGCATTCTTTACAGAAAAAAAGGAGACCAGCTATGAACAGCAATCATGAGCAATAATCTCTCCCAGGCTTCAAAGTGCTGCCTGAAATTCTAGCTGAATATAAAGGAGAGATTTTTTCAGGTAACACACCACAGTGCCTCTTCACAGCATGGAAAACAGTGTGCAATACTTCAAATGACCAAGGCATGCTTGAACTCCATAATTGAAAGTAGCATGTTCACTGAGCAAGCATTTTTCAAGGAAAGACAGGTTTGTGGTACACCTTGATTAATGGGTATGTTTGTACCTTGGCAGTACAGGCACGAGGTAAAAATTTTTAAAGGGAAGATCTTGCCAACTACATAAAAATACATAATGGATCTGTTGCAAGGATGTTTTCTCCAATCATGAGAACTCCAGCCCTTTGTAAGGAGAGCTGTGGAAGGGTGGCCACCTCTCTGGGCCAGACCACAAGTGCAGTGGCTGAACATGTCACTGAAGCTTATGGCCTTGAGCCCACCAGAAGGACAAAACCAAACCAAACCAAATCCCAAGCAAACGAACAAACAAAACAAAAACCCCCAACCAACCAAAAAACCTGCTCTGGAAGCTGCACAGGAAATCCTCTGGAGTTACTTGACAGAGACTCAATTAGTCCAGCCCTTACAATGATGCTTGCTCAGGCACCAGTGAAGAAACAGACATTTTGTGTCCAACCTCCTTTCCCTAAAGGCCATGGGTAGATATCCCATGGTGGAACACACTTTGGACAAGAATCCTCTGAAACAATCTGGTAAATGTTTACCCTGCACCCCACTCACTGAGGGCAGTATAGGCACAAAAGAGGAGCTACAACTGCACTATCATGCCTAAAGCACATGAGGAAATGGCTTGTAACAGTCTAAAATTACGAAACAGTGAGCAACCACATTCTCTCTCAGCTGATTGTATGGAGGCAATTACCACATCGATTTATGGATGAGTGGGGATGGAGGAGGGGAAATGAGCAAAAAAAAACCATATGTGGACTCTGTCAAGTGCGATTTTTTTCTATCAAATGTTATTTGGTTCCTGCTGAGCTAAAGAAAGACTCTGTAACATTTTGCTCAGAGTTCCCAGTAGTGGACCTCTGTGCAATGAGACCAGGTTCACAGTTCTAGCTCAAATACTAGCCAGCACATAGGGGAGAGCTCCAGCAGCTGCTGCGCAAGTGCAACAGAGCTGTCAGGGTAATCAATCTGTGGGTCTTGGACCACTATTTCATCCCATGTCCCAGGTTATACCCCTTTGTTGGCTAAAGCTCTCTGGCATAATATTTACATTTGGTTTCCCATTACATATACCAGCTGTGTTTGAGGCAGAACTCCAGTCTGTCTCACAACTTATTATTTCAAACAGCAAGAAGAAATTCCCTTTTCTCCCTCTTCCCAGATATTTTTCTTGTCTGTTTTTCTCTTCTAGTTTTTGCATCTTTTTTTCATAGTTTCTCTATCCTTACCCTCATATTTTCTTTTTTCAGTATTCTCTATCCTAACAAGCTGCCTTTTTTCCCCTCTAACCAACTCTTATTATATTTTTATTCACAATTTTAATATTCTTTCACTCCAGGGTCCTCTCTACCTACCTATAACCAAAGTGCTAAGCCCTGTGTAGGCCGACTGCTCATCTGGATGCACAATATGCAAGATATCCATCTTTGAAGGAACTGCTAGACCACTAACAGCTGTTTCAAAATAAACTCCCTTCATGCACTGCAAATTACATGTTAAGACATGCAATGGTGTACTGTGCATAAAGCCTCAGGAAACCACCCATTGATCTGTGATATGTCCATTAATCTCTGCAGCCTAAAGGGCATCTTTCTAAATTCGTACAGGAGCCAGGCGTGAGAAGAAATCTGTCAATACCCTTTTGTGAGGCACAGGAAAAACCACATACTGAGTCTTTGCTATTAAATGCGAATCCATAGAATGAGGCAGTCATCAAATTCTAAAATGGCATTTACTTGCCTCAAGCAAAAATAAAATGTCATGGCTCCTTCTGATTTTGCAAAGTACCACAATTTGATTGTCAATTTGTGATTTGTCTGAAATATGGCTTAGATATCTCTTGGCTTTCACGGCATCCGTTCTGAGGATTTTTGTATCACTTCCAGTTTGTATTTCATGCTGGACCGGATGTATCTTAATAGAGTGCAGAAAAAGGCCTCTGCTAGGTGACAGCTTCTCTCCCAGAAAAATGGAGATCTTTCCTGGAATTACCCTGCAAATGCACATCATGGCACTGCAAGGTTTTGTAATAACAAGGATTTCATGCTGTCCCTCTGATCTGTATTTTCTTTCTTTCTCTGCTCTTGCTGGTACATCAAGTAATGTTCTTGGTCCACTTTCTCCCCTTTTTCGTGAAAGGCATGTCTTTGAAAGGGCTCTACTAATTTCTTACTGGCTTTCAGAAGACTTTTTTGAGCAAAAAAATTGATATACTTTATCAGAGTCCTTGATATTTAGTTATTTACATGGTCCCTTATGAGGGACAGCTGATGAGAGTTGTACCTTCATATAAAAAGTTCTTACAAGTTCTTATAAGTTACTATAAAGTACAAATAATGCTAATAATGCAAATGAGTTTTGCAAAATATGTACCTTTTGCCAATGCTAGTTTGAGGCACGATACAGTAGTTGCTATAAAACTGAAGAGTATTAACTTCTTTGTGACATTTGTTTATGAATAGAGATGAGCCAAGAGGGAAATTTTGCTGTGCATGGATGTACACTGACAGCATGAATACTACTGTGTAGCAAAAGTATTTCCATCATGACATAAGTAGATTTAAAATGAGTGCGTGCAGATATGCAGATTGCCTAAAAGATGAGCCCAGACAGATTAAATATACCCATGCCACAATTTTTTTTTTGATTCCTACATGATAGAATGCAGATCAAGTAATTTCATACAGTATGTCATACAATATTATACAACACACAAGACATAACTGCTCAAGCCAATTTCATGTGGAGAAATGCTTACATCAGAAAACAATCACTGAACGAGGCTATCTTCCCCTCAACAGAGAAGCCATAAATCGAGAGATTACTGCGTTAGAGAGTACAGGAATGCCTTGTTTTGTCTCCATGCCAGAGCACATACTTCTGGCACATACACTCACCTCTTCTGTTCCTCTCTACCTTACAGACAGAGATGCAACAACTTAAATAGTTTAAAGATAATTTATATATACTTTGAAGAAAAAATGCTTGGCCAAAGCTCAGATTTATACTTGCCAGTGTACATGAGACTATCACACTTGATTAGAAATTGTAACTGCAATATTAAACTGTTCTCAAATTATGACTTCAAATTTTCAGCACTTACAATATGGGGGCAAGCAGACTGATTTTTCAGGAGGAGTTTGGAAATAACTGCTATTCTTGGTAGACATAATTCTTCTGCATAATACCAGAGACAGCTTGTCTACCTATAGACTTTCAAGGTTAATTTGAATTCATTAACAGTGTGACTTTAAAATTAATCACTTAATAATCACTTCAGCCATGTTGTAGATTCTGTCACTGAAAACTAACACAGAGTTATTTCATATTTAGGTTGATTCATTTCCAAAGCAAACTGGGCCAGACTGCAGTAAATTGAGAAAAACACATGTATTTGAAAAGATTAATTAAAGCACTCTAAAATCTATTTGGGTTATTTACCCTTGAAACAGAAGCTTTGGTCAAACAAAAATGGTATGCCTAAAAAACAAAAGCCCTTCACTCTTGTGAATATTGGCCCAAAACATATGTAAAGATAAAATCCTACGATGAATATCATGTAATTGTCCTCTCTTCAGAACAAAATTGGATGGTCTTTATATGGCTTGTTGCAAACAAACAGGAGGTAGCTAGGAAACTGGGTAATCTGGAAGGGAAAAAAAAATCTATAAGATACTAGACAAAATGGGGCAAGAGTCAAACTAGACACAAGACTACATTTTGAATTATTAGGTTAATAAACTGGTTGTGCTACATTTTGATCCAAAACTGATGGTACGATAACTATAAATTATGAAGTATTAGTTAGAAATGGCATATTGTGCTTAATGTACTAGCAAACACTAACCCACCAGCAAACACATAATCAGTTGCTATAGTAATTCTAATCTCCACCTATGCCTCAAGAATTGTTAAGGGATGTGACGAATTCTATCCCTTACAAAATGTGTACTTTCCCATAATCGTGTTTAGTGGATTTTCTGCAGAATCCCCATGTGCATACTGCACAGATCACATAGTGCCTTATCAGATTCAAATAACTGATTTGAATTTTTATTGAGCACTGACCTTTCCAATATACATTTAATTTGTGTTTACAGCTAATATATCTATATCGTGATCTCAAATATTCCAACTCTGCTTGTTTTTAAACAGAAGGCAGCATGAAAGCAGTTTACTAGGAAAATGAAATCTGATCAAAAAGAATAAAAGGAAAGTACAATAGTTAATTATTTCAAGCCTAAAAACTGGAAGCAATTCTCCCATGTGTATAAGGGCCAGTACAGGTCCTGTACATCAATTAGGCCCACTTAAAGCACATTTTAAAGGCTTAGAGAGGATTTATATGGTGCAGAAGCCTGGGGCTGTCTGCATATGAATTTCATCCCCTATGAATATACTTGTCAAGATAGCTGAAATCTGAACATTAAGGAGGCTGTTAGCAAATCAAAATCTAAATTTGCAGATATTGTTCCCTCAATTGTATTTGTCTCTTCCCTTCCTCACAGCAAAACAAAGTGGTTACAATCACAAAGCAAGTGCAAGAAACAGTGGCCACAGCACTAAATTTTCTCATTTAAGCTGCCCTTAAGAGGAAGATGTATGGTACTCTCTGAAGAAAAAGATTGTTTCTCTGTCTTGATCTTCTAAAGGAAGAGCTTTTAGCTGTAGTCCATAAAATTCATTTCTATGTCAGGAAATGCAGGGAACAAGAAATACTGCACTAAGCTTACAAGATCCACAAGCCTTCGATTACTTGTTTTGTTCACATGAATATAAGACTTAAGATGCATGATTAGATTTCATTATATGTGGACTTGATATTAATCCCTGATGGGCAATTATTTAAGATCCATGGATTCTTAGTAATGACATGTTTCTCCATTCCTTTACATTTCTGCATTAGTGATCATTTCTAAGGAAGGCAGAATCCTGAAATCTGGAATCTCTACTTACCTCCAGAATTTTAGCATTTTTATTTGAGACATCAAACATTTTGACAAGTATTCAACTACTTAGATCCATGCTAAATTATTCCATAGAGGAAAAACTACTGGAATAATTGGGTTCATAATTCCTGGGGAAAAGTCAGATACTTCCTGTGTGAAATTTGCTCTGAAAGCATATGGAATTCAGGCTTTGCATTCTGTTGGAATTTCGCCTTTAAGATCCTATCTGATCTATCAATGATACCAGAATTGAGAAAACTTTTTATTTTTTCCAATTTCATTTCTAGGCATTTATCTCTGGATCTCCTGATTTTTCACTTCACGTCAAATTGCCAAAATATCACCATTGCCTCGTTTAAAACTCTTGAGAAACAACAGATTCTGCATTACCTGAAGAAAGCAGAATTTTTACCTTCTCCCACCCTTTAATCATATGTCCAAATCCTTTGCAGAGCTTCCTGCAGTTGATTCTAAAGAGTTAACAAATAATCAGATCAATAACTATAGCTGAACATGACTTCAGAAAACTCTTACATGACAGCAAGTGTAGGATTTATCCCAACAGTGTATTCATGCTGACAGCTCACAGGCATCTAACTTTAGATGCCAGGACTGGAAGCTTTATCTTCCCAGTTTACCAGTATATGCAGTGCACAGTCAAGGACTCCTTGAGAAGGAAATTCAGAATATCCAACTCCCTCTGCTGAATATTCCTCAGCATTAATAATTCAAGATCACTTTATGAGCTCAGTTTTCTGTCATATTGCCTCAGACTCCTAACTGTGGCATAAATTGTGTCACACTTTGACTCTTCAAATTGAAATGAGGATACAGAATGATTGATTTTGCTTTTCATTTACTAATCTTTGATAAGTATGGAAAGCTTCAGCATGGTGCATTTCTACAGAAGCAACACACTTCCAGAGAGAAAAGCCACCTACACTATAAACCTCCTCATATAAATACACTGGATGGGAAAACTTCATCAATGATCATATTTACTACATGCTGTAGCAATAAATGTCTAGAGACTAAAAGCACAATTCTCAAAGGGCCACAGTTTCTAATTTCTTTAGAAAACAAACACAATCTACCATGAAAAATGTAATGGTACTTTAATTATCAATCAGTCGAATACCATCAGATATGCTTGCCTTCATTTTTTAATACCTTCTGCCATTTCCAGCAAATTGTGGAAAGAAATAATGGATGCCTTGAGTATTCTTCCTGTCTATTACCACCAAAATAAAAAAAAAAAAAAA
>VXBC01005961.1:191167-263732 GCA_013399945.1 Ploceus nigricollis | reverse complement strand
AAAAAAAAAAGAAAGAAAAAACTCTAAATGAAGATTCAGATTCTTTTGGATCAGTCGTAATCCAGGAGGAACACTAGCAATAATGAATATGGATACACAAACGCAGCTGCAGCATTCACATCAATAGCAAAGTAATGCAAAAATTTGCCCCTTTGGTAGAGTTCTGCTACATTAAAGTACTAAAAAGCTCTTGGCTGTCTGACTCAAGGCTGCATCTTCATTTTATAAGGTCGGTGCTCTAGCATTTGAAAAATATTTTGTATTTTGCAATATTTACCTAATTTCCTTCTCCAGAGATGTTGTAATCATTCAGGAATAGCAAAACATATTGCATATGTAAGAAAAACCCTTATGAATAAAATCATTTCAGCATTTTGAAGAATTTCATTAAACAGGTACAGAGCTAATAAAAGTATTAAGCTGCCTACAGTGCAGTCTAGGCTGGGTTTTATACCACACCCCACATACATACAGTGTCCTCTGAACAGCAGAAAATTTTACATTATATTGGCAAAGTCTCTGTAATTCTTAAATCTTCTCATAACTGAAAATGAACTTACATTCAAAAAGAATTTCTGTTTAGTGTTATGGGGAAATGGGCAAACCAGACCAAATGTCTTCATTTGGGTCTCAATGGCTTTTGTTCATGCTGACCTCCAGCACCGGAGAACTTCCTAAATATCAAAGTGTGGCTGAATTATTTAATTGCATATATTGTTATATTTAGTACATAGCACTGAGAAAATAGAAAGAATAGGAAGTATGTGATAGGGAGAAATATTTTTGTCTACCAATGCTCCTAGAAAGAGGATGGAACAAAAATGTATGTGCAAAGCTCTGTGCTCCTTACCATGATAACACATTTGTGACAGGACACATGGATTAGCTACAAATGAACATTACAAATGTAAATATACTTCTGGGAATGAGGACATTTTATCTTTGGTAAATGTGCATCAGGCATAGCAATGTGGACATAACAATACTACTACTACTACTACTAATTATTATTATTATTATTATTTCTGTTTTAAAATAATTAATTAAATAGTAATACAAATTATCAGAAGAACCCATCCTACTCACTGTGATAAACCCTTACTGCTGCTTTGCTGGAAAGATACATCTCAAAATAAAAGGTTTGGCCTCCAAAAATATTGTACTGTCAAAACTGAAATATCAAAATGCTCTCACTTGGCTGTCACATCAGGAATTAATATTATACTGAAAGTCTAAATGAGGCAGAAGCAGGTATTTTGATTAGCACATTTCAGAGTAAAGATCCTAAAACGATCCTTTCAGAGGAAACGATCTTGAAATCTTTTTCTCCATATTCCTTATTCTATATTATACTATCCAGCACTTTAAACATCCTGTTTTGATGAAGAGCAGTAGGAAACCCAGGAAAAGAGCACATGCTGACTATGGATAAAGCACCTGTTAAAATAGAGTTGTCTAAACTGATAATGCATAGATAAGGAATATTCACTGGAAATAAGTAATTCTGAGTGACATCTTGCATATATATGTTTAAAGCCTTCTAGTTTGCCTTGCAACTATTATCATGATGAGAGAGTACAAAATAAAAGAAATCTATTATGATTTTTTTCTGACAACTGTGAATGTAAGTTTTTTAATATCAGAATAATATTTTTTAAAACAAGCACCTGGAAGGCCTTGATGTTTCAGTGGCATCTTAAAATCTGACTAGAAGTTTCAGAGGTTAATATTAGTCATTGCTTTCTTACTGCTGTGCTCTTTTACTCCCACAGGTTTTCCATGGACAGCATGAATTTGCATAGGCAATACAACATTGAAGGAAGAGGCTAGAGCATGGATAGCTGAAAAACTGTTTCATGAAAAGTCAGAATCATTTGCTGGTGTTTCTTAGAGAATTTGCATTGGAAAATAATATACTTCTGGAGCATTTGCTCTGTTTCCACTGTCCGGGATGACTAATCAGAAAAACACTGGTATTAAACCAGTTAGCAGGGCTGAAACCCAGCAAAATGTGTCAAAAGTAGATGAATTTAACCTTGCAGTATTCAAGGAATGGAAACTATACCCTGGGGCACATTAGAGAAATACATGGATAGTAATTATCTAAAAGGAGATAACCAATGTGGATTTAGAAAGGCAAGAGCCTCCCTAACTAATCTACTTGACCTTTATCATGACGCTAAAGACAAGGCTGATAATAGGCTCTGCAAATAAAAGAGTGTGTTTGTATTTTCAGGAGGTCATGTGGGCATCCACAACAAACAGATGAAAGGGGTGAAAAGAAAATAGCTCTATAAAAAACCTCTGAAAACTCATAAGAAAGCACGTACTGCAAGAGAATGCATTTAACCCTCCATCAACCATACAATTGCAGCAACTCAACAGCAGCGCTGGGGCAGCATTTGTTGCACCATCCACGTGGTGAGTTTGCCCAGTAAAGTAAAAGGTAGCCAGAGACTGTAGTTCCATGGGAGCTGCTGGTCTTTTTAAATGTAAGTAAAAGAGAAAGTTTTATAGAATCCACAGGAAATTTTAGTGTAGGTAAAAAATTGACTTGACAGACTAAGGAGCCATAGTATGTAAATCCCTTTTGACACTCAGCTTTTTTTTTTAATTGTTTTTTTTTGTTCTTTTTTTCAAGACAGCAGATAAACCTAGGGAAGGTAATGCTGTGATGGGTAACAAAGGTAAAACTACTCAGAAAAAATAGGTCTTTCTTGAAACAGCTCTTCTAGTTCATGTCAGTCTGCAGACGCTTTGTGTAGAGAATGCTTGGGCCACAGTGAAAGCCTGCCTTCTGACAACCACTTTCAAACCTCATAGAAATTAATGACATTTGGAGGATGTCCTCGCAGTTTTATTTCCCACTAACCAGGTGCCAAGGTGCTCATCTATCCATTTGGAATAGAGCAGCCAAGCTCTAGTGAGCTAGTTATTTTTCTCTTGCCTGCACTGCTTGAGCATGGGACATAGTTCCCCTCTCCATGCTTGGAAGATGAAAAAGATCCTCTGACACCTTGGTTGGAGGAATGGCAGTTTATGGAGGGGGGACTTTGTGTGTCTGGGGCAACGTTTTCACTGGACAAAGGAAAAGTTAAGTTCTAGGGTCTTAATCCCTTTCCCACAGGAGCTACTGGAAGGAGGACTGGTTTTCTGTCTCCTGTGGTAAAAGGAGAGGCCATTGGTAATGACACACATTTGAACAATGAAGCTGCTGAAGAAATGGGGGATAAAGGAGAAGAAATTACAGAAATACACCCCCCATTCACTCACCCACACACTCCTTAACTCATTCTTCACCAAGGGACAGAGAGAGGAGGCAAAGAAATGAAGATAAATAGTTCAGAGTTAAAGAAGCAGTGAGGAGTATAAAAAGAATTTGGGAGAGAAAAGAATGTGATCCAAAACATGTCTGTGTCTGAGTTAGGTACCAAGACAAAAAGAAAAAGAAGAACATGAACTTAGGGATTCTAGAAGACCCATACTGCCTCTAACACCAAACATTCACAGATCTTTAAACCCCAGAATAAAAATGCAACATAGTCTTTCCTGGAACATTTACTATGTCCCCCTTCCTTTTTTACTGAGCAGACAGTGGCCATTGTCAGCTCTCCTCGATGGAGTCATGAATTCACTTGCACATGTCCACTTCTGTCTTCTTGGGCAGACAGGCTAAGAAAATATACCTGAGTCAGCAATCTTGCATGTCAGCATGTGCAACCACTGAATCAACTTTCTCATCTCTAATACCAGGTATTTCACCCTCAACAGAAGATTTATTTACTGTCCTGCTCTCACCCAGGAGTTAGCTAAGGGATTTTGAACATCTGGATTGCTACTTTAATCTCTTTTGATAGTGGCACCATTGGATCCAGCACAAACACGCTGCATTACACTTTTCCTTTCTTTTCTGTTTCAGAATTAATGGTTTAGGTGGAATATTTTGGGTACCTCTGGGAAGTCAGGAACCATTCAGAAAGTGTGAAGTAACAGGGCTGAGAACACAGACGAGAGGTAAACTAGATCTGTAAACTAGACTATACAGCAAGTTAGACCATATGGTTAAAAAACCCCCTACACATAGTAAAAAAGAACCCTTTGCAAATATTTAAAGCATTTGATCGTATAAACGGCATCTGGAAATGTATATGTTCCTTCTTTTTTTTCCCCCTCATTTCAGAAGAGTGCTAGAAGCAGCACAAAATATCCTGTACTTTGCAATGAAGTAGAACATACTTGTTTGCATTTTAACTGAATTTATCAGGTCCTTGATTTTGTTTCATAGTCAATGACAACTTGAATTCTACTATAATAAATATTCATAGCATGCATATTCCAGTCATATGTGTGAATTAGTAAAGTTAAAGCTTGGTTTTCATAATTAAAGCCATTAGTAAGGATTCCAAGATGACTTTGTGCTTGTGGAGAAACTTGTGAAAGAATTATCTCCATTTTTTAACACCAGCATTTGGCTGGAAGTGCCTCAATGCTCAGCTAGTATGATAGAAAGCATTTCTACCTGAGGGATAAAAACTGAGCTTTGAGTTTTAAAGGTTCACAATACAGTCACATAGTAAAATATTCTAAAATATTCTAAAATACACTCATTTAAAGAACTCTCCTAAAAAGAAATCTGAGAAAGCTGCACATATGCTCATGGCTGTTCTGAAGGCAAAGGAGGAAGTAATTTTGGGAAATAAATTTGCTGTTATTCATTCCTTTCTCAGCTCTGTTAATAATTTGCTCTGTTCAAGCCCAATTTTAATAACATTGATGGAGGCCAGTGACCTCAAACTGAGTTGAATCATGTTGTGGGGGAGTGGCACATTCAGCTCCTGAAAAATCATTACTGGGAACTACAAATGCAAGATGGTGGTTTATCCTAATACAGCAATTCCCAGGATATAGTACTTTGAGGATTGCTTTGGGTTATGCAAGGGTCTCCCCTTGATTTAAATATCTCAATTTTAAATGTTGGGAAAGTATCCAAAGGTGAGGTAAGTATTGTCTAGAGCAAGACACCATCTGGGCAGTGGAAGTGGTAATAGTATTTGTGGGCAAACACAGGCAGGCAGGAAAATCCTGTGCTGCTACTTGTCATTTGTAGCTTGTCTTCTAAGAGAAAAAGGATGGCATTTGGAAAAGAAAATACATGTCTATAGCTGGGAAGGTGTCCTCAGATGGGCAGGAATGTCGGAAAATAGGAAGACGGTGTTTGGTGTTGAAACCAAGGCCATACAGAAAAGAAAGTAACTCAGAGATTTGTCAAGTGCCAAAATTGCCTTTGAAAAAAGAAGTTGATGCTCCACTGCAGTCAATAGACTGATTAGCTAAAGCTACCTAATCAGTGGTAGGGTACCTAACAAACTGAGATGCTCAGTTGTCATTGCTCAGTCACACTAAGGGAAAAACCCCCACCAAGTTTAAACTTTCAGGTTTTCCCTTCTGCAGCTCAAGCTGCCCTTCATATCTGGAAGGTGTGCTTCCTATACACATCCACAAAACTGGTTTGTTAGATTTCAACAAATCCCTCATTAGAACTCCTCCTTGTCACAGTTCCTGGATAATGCCTCGATCATGTAGGAATTGGTGACCTGTCATCCATGCACACAGACTCAGACTGTCTCAGGCTGGAAAGAACTGATGTCCTGGTCACACTCTATCTTACTGGAAGCCTGTCCTTCCCTGACCTGCTGGCTTTATCTTCTGTGACAGCTAAGGAAAAAAAATCCCTCTTTCAGCCTGATAACAAGATTTATGGGGCCATCATCTGTCTGTCTGTTCTTCTCTAGTAATTTCTGAATCCGTTGGTCAATTTTAGTTAAATTTGGCACTGAAGTCGAAATCACAAAGATGTTCTGGTAATCTAAACCACCAAGATAACAGAAGATAAAGATACCAGTAATACATTCCCCAAGGTAAAGAACACAGTGTGAGCTTTGCCCTGAGATAGATATGATGGAATGCACGCAGGAGAAATGCTATAAATTCTCTGCTCCTGGGAAACTCTGGTTTCTGCACTATAAATTTCATTATGCCCATCTAAAATTCTAGAGAGTTCCAGTAAGTTCTCTGATGTGTAACAGGCGCTGCATGAACACTGCACTATAGCTATCATTCTGTGAACCAGCATAAAAAGTCAGTCTGTCAGAGGCAAAAATCTAATGGAAAAATAGCTCCCTTAGCTCTGGAGGCCAGTGAACAACTCAGTGGCTGAGCACTGGCATGGTGGTATTTTTTCCCTTTAGAGCTAACATGCCAGGAGCTTTCTACCCTGGTGTTCATCACAGCTATCATGCATTACCTGTGCATTAACAAGCAGTGAAAGGCTACAAGGAGCATACTGAGTTGGTCTCTAAAATCCTGTGATTTGAGGAGTCCACAAAATGCAAATTTCCAATATGCTTATTGCACATGTCTTCAGCCAACTTTTCTGTAGCTTTGTACATTTATGGATAGCACTTCAGGAAAATCTGTGGCTTACAAAAGGCAAACATTTACATGTAAAGAAGAAAAACAGATCTCCTGAGTGACTGTTGTTAGCAAGCTGACTTCGGGAGGAGAATAAACCAGACAACATTCTTTAAAGTATGCCTATTTAATTTTTTTTTCCCCTGAAATAATGTAGTATTCTTATTAGACAAAGAAGGTTGGATATATCTTACATAAGTATTACTTGACTCTGGTCTGGTATGATTTGTAGCAGCAGAAACTTTAAGGTCAGTGGTATATTGGACAAAGGGCAAACAGATTGGAGTTAGGGATGAAACAGGGCAACATGCAGTGACACAAGGCAGACAATGTACAAAACTGGAGATATTTTCACACTACAGAAGGAGCAATGGTGGCAGCTATTAAAAACAAAGCAGTACAGAAATCAGGGCTTGCTCCTTCAGACTGTGATGAGCCATCCACAACACTTCCACAAACAACATAATACCATATTACACATCGGTCAGAGGCTGGATTTATTCTTACTAAGGACATACTGGCCTCATTTTTCTAATACTCCAAGTTAAATAGTATCATTACCTCTGGTCCCTCTGGTCCACCAACCTCTCTGTCTACTTTTAAAAAATATCTTGAAATACAGTCACTGTCCTGAAGTCACTGAAACCCAAGAGCTGTGAAAGCGTAAAGAAGGTGGCAGTCATGCAAGCATCCACCTTCACACCAGTGGATACACAATCTTAGGATGCTTCTGGACCAATATAATCCCTATGTAAAAAAGGGATTATATTTAACTATATTATATTAACATTCTGAGAAATGTTAAGTACACAAATACCAGCTTATTAAGGACTGTCATAGTTTGTGACAAACTCTTACACTGCACAGTGTGCTTTTCAAAAGGAAAGCATTGTAGTTGGACAGCTTCAAAATTTTAAATTATAAATTCAATTTTTATTTCCATGAACTCATTCAGTATATTTTGTCTCTGATGTTAAGTTACAGGTTAATAACGAAAAAAAAATGCTTGATAATGTCGGGTTCTTTTTTTTTTTAATTATCCAAAATCCTTTTGCTTAGTGTAAGAAGGTGCATTACACAGTGAAGAGTGTTATAATGATGGCTCACAAAATTTTCTCTGCTTTCTACGTAACTGCTTTTCTGGGTTACATGATAAAATAATTTGTTATCTCCATCAGGCTGTGCAAAGCAGGCATCTTCAACTATTGAGAATAAAGTAAAAATGCAAAACATGGCTATGCTAAAATTAAAGAGCAGATTCATTGAATTCAGGGAGAAATAGAAACATCTATCATCATATTGTATCAAAAACTCCTGCAGTGATCAAAACCTGCAAGTGTAGCTCACTTACAGAGAAGTTAGTTAATTTAAAAATTGTGTATGTGAAAGGAGTCAGGTCTTGAATTTATGAAAGTGCACTTTCCCACAGAGATCTGACGAAGAGGAACACTACAGGAACCACACACATGAGATTCATACATAGGACGACAAGTGCATGAGCATGTGACTGACTGCACTTCCAGGCACGTAAGAGACGAGGACCTGTAGCAGAATTGCTCCTGGATAACCAATCATCCAGAGATAAATTATTCCAGCTGACTTTTCCCAGGAATCCTTTTTGTCAGATGTGACAGATACAGAGAAGACAACAGCAACTCTACCAGGGGTGAGGAGTACAAAGGAGAGGTCAGAAGACCAAGTTTCCCACCTGGCATGTGAGACTTCACAGCTCTGAAAATACTGGGGACATTTCCCTATGACTCATCCATAAGGCATCTACAGCTGACTGATCTAGAACCAGCACAAGAGATGAAACTCAAGCCTTAAGGAAGCCACGAGAACTTTGCCAATAACTACAACAATGCCAAGTATTCCACCTGATGGCTTTGAACTTTTTCCAAAAACATTAGCCAAAGACTGTGTTGACTTTGATATATGAAAGAATGCAGACTCAACAAAACTTCTCAACCTCGTCCAGGCAGTATACTAAGAACTGCTGTGTATGCAATGACTTTTTCTTCCACATAATGGAAGAACTGCTGTGTATGCAGTGACATTTTCTTCCACATGATCTTCAACTAACACTGAAACAGCAGACACAATTTAAGATTTTCCTTGGGTTTAAAATTTTTACCCATTTTTACCATGATATTTTTTTATCCATACATTAAAAATAAAACAAAACGAATTAAAACATACCAAATACACAATTCCATAGCACAAAAAGCAGGCAGGAAAGCAAATGTTTTCACTGACACTGTGTAAATTCTGTTAATCTAAAGCATTCATTGAGATGCAATATCACAGAGCGCTGTATGTGTTAAATGCAGATGTTGAGCTCTGATGACATCATTTTTAAGAGAAATATGGGCCTCAGAATAAAGAAATATATTGGCTGCTATTTATGGCTCTTTCATGTCCTTTGTACTTTCTCCCTTTCCTCAATAAGGGTGACAGGGGTTTAGCTTCTGCCTATAGCTGTGCCACTGAGGAGAGCAGCAGGATCACAGCTTTCAACTAGTTGTAGGAGCACCTAACTTTACCAAACTCCTTGTGACTTGTGGTTGTTTTATGCTAAGATAGGTGTGGAATTTTTTCCCCTCCACCAGGACATTAAAAACTGGTTTTTGCTATGTGGATATTTTGACGTCTACTAATACATTCAAACATGAGCTTAAACAACTTCTCTCTTTATATGCACTCTATATGTGGCCTCTTCTACTGACTTGTAGGAACCTCATACACTTGACATCTCTGTCTTTATGCAAGTTGCTAGGTAGCATT
The DNA here is from genome assembly GCA_013399945.1 of Ploceus nigricollis. Classification (NCBI taxonomy): domain Eukaryota; kingdom Metazoa; phylum Chordata; class Aves; order Passeriformes; family Ploceidae; genus Ploceus; species Ploceus nigricollis. The sequence goes on along the minus strand of VXBC01005961.1, from coordinate 254,477 downwards.
AACAAGCAAAGGTACACACACAGATAACACAATCAGAGAAGCCCCACTGACACTGAAATGTCTTTAATTTCTAACTGGTTACTGAAAGCCCAAGCTCTTACTGGGACAATGTATGGCAATTTTTCTTTTATGGCATGTCCCTGGACCTTGCCATTCTGCTCTCCAGTGCTCTGGGTAGAAAGAATATTCACGACACAATACCGCTGTGGGAACAACTGAGGGTTTGGGTCTGTGTTTTTCTGTGCAGCTGTACACATTTTACCATATTTTGCATAGTCAAGATTCCCTTAGGAAGAGGTATGACATTTATTGAGCCTTTCAAAATCATGCTAAGGATGTGTCCTACCAATACCACATGCAAAATGGCTTAATAGAATATTATATACTGTACCCTGAAGAACACATAAAATGTAGTTTTAAAGTTAACTGAAAACTGCACAAACAATTCACAACAGTAGAATTATATTTCCAGAGATACATTTTAAATATTATTTCTTACTCTGTTCACCCCAGGCAAATTTTTTGCAATCAGGTGAAACAAGATCTGTGCTACAGGTACAGAAATTCTGCGCTACACGGAAGGCAAGATGGCAGAAATCCACATACACTTTTTAATTTTGGCAGATACATTGATATGCTTGCTTTCAAAAAATGAAAATTGAGCCTTTCTTTTGGTTCACTTATTAAACTGATTTAGTTCAGTATAAAACAATTAGATAAATGTCAATGTAGGCTGTCTGCAAATTCATGCCAAGGTTCAACTTCATCCAAATTCTGAAACAGAAAAACTAAATTGTTGTTGCCACAGTGGCACACAGCTCAATGTCCTTAAAGTAGTGGTGAGGTATTGCACAAATATAAGAGTCTTGATGTAGGATTTATTATTTTTCAGATAAGCAGGTGGAAGAGACCAGAAAGTCATCTTTATGGATGCAAACGTAATGTCTTCCTTACATACATATCCTAATGGAATTCAGCTTGCAACCATAACCATTGTCTGTGGAGTTTTACAGTGTGGTTCAACAGATCTGTAGGATGCTTAACATTTAATTTAAAAATGTTACAGATTTTTATGTAATTTCCATACAACCACGCCTCATTTTTATAGATGTTATTGATTTATACCAAAATTTAAAGACATGCCTGCTATGGACTTAATTTTCCATTTAACTGTAATGAGCTCCAGCATTGTATTTTTTATGTTGTTGTCGAATCCTTAATCTTTTTTCCACTTCCTTAGGATATATCCTCAATTATATGGTAATTTTTACTCATCTCATTATTTTAGGAGAGAAGCACACCTTTTAAACAGAAGTCCCTTCATGATGAGTTTCTGAGCACTTATGAATGTTGGGTTCCCCACATGTAGCTACCAGCACCTTACTGAAAATTCAAACACATGTGGCCTGTGTTTATTTGGGTTAAAGCAAGTAAGCATCAAGCAAATCTGATAGAAGCTGCACACTTTCACAAATCAATCCATTTTACAGGTTCCATCTGCTCTTAAGTGCTTCCCAGAGAACAAACACTGTGTCACTATACCACATATTTCCATTGCACTATCCCAAACACACTTAAGCTGCTGACAGATTAATGCTTAGTTCACTTGTGGCATACATTCTTGGGTTCTTACACATGTTCTTATAAGGAAATGGAACTCACTAAGCACTTAATCACAAGCTGAGGTAGTGTTATGGCCTTGAATACAACACACTAACTCCGTTTCAAGAACAGGCTAAGGTATCTCTATTTAAGCCATCGCTGTCACTAGCACTGCCAAAGACCCTGGAAATCAAATTACCTTTGTCAACCTCAGTTAAACAAAAGTAAGCATAAATTTGCCAAAGGGTAGCCCTGAGAGCCAGGGATGAGCCACCTGAGGAGTGTGCAGGAAGGGCCAAAGGAATATGCTGTTTACTGGAATGCAACCTGTCTGGCTTAAGCATGTGTATATCTGCTTGAATCCATTACGAAGAAATCTTGGTAAAAGGACTGCAAAGACAGGAACTAATATATAAAAAACAGAATTAACTGAAAAACTGAAGTAAAATACAACACAACTTTCTAAAGATACCCAGTTAATTGTGGATTTACCTGGTTAGAAAGCAGTGACAGCAAGAGGAACACATTTGAGTATATGCAAATGTGAACATATGCAATGAATGTCTGCATTTGTGCTTGGGAGAAAGGTGAAGTTTCATGGAAAATCCTTTGCATCCTTACTTGATGTAAACCAAGTTCTATCAGTTCAGAGCAGTCAAGGACTTTATCTTGCTTGATGATTAAATGCAGGACACAAAAAGGAAGGGATAGCTTTTTGGGGTGAATAGCAGGAAAATTGTAAGCAAATTTCTTCCGCATTCAACCTGGTAAATATTTATCCAGTTCTGACCACTGAAATAGATTTCATGGAAGAAAGCTCAGTAATTCACTCCCTAGGCAGACTGATCCCCCACTATGTACACCACACCGTTATTACCAACAGCGAAATTTAGAATCATAAATGTTGGAAAAGACCCCTAAGATCATTGAGTCCAACTGTTAACACAGCACTACAGAGTTCACCAATAAACCATATCTACAAGTGCCACATCCACACAGCTTTTGAATACTCCACCAGAGATGGCGATTCCACTACTTCCCTGGGCAGCCTATTCCAATGCCTGACCACCCTTTCAGTCAAGAAATTTTTCCCAATATCCAGGCTAAGCCTCCCCTGGTTCACCTTGTGGCCAGTTCCTCTCATCCTGCCACTTTTTACCTGGGAGAAGAGACTGACCCCCACTGAAGTGCTTTTCCCAGTGAATTGTATGTTGCTGAGTGCTGTGGTGAGATTGGGATCCACAAGCCAGCCCTGATTTTCATTAAGATGTGTCCTTTCAATTTATGAGAGACTGCTGTCACTCTTCTCTTGTTTAGCTTAGCAGGGTCTGAGTGCAACATGCTGTGGGTTTTTTTAGTGTCACTGGATGCAGTCAATGTTCTACCCTGGTGTTTTTCAGATGCAAAGATCAAGAACAGTGACAGTGCTCACCACTGCAAACAAGATGGGAAAAGTCCTGTCCCACTGCAATATCTGGAGTTGATTGTTCTTTGATGGACATAGTTCACACATCATAGGTTAACTGGGCTTTCTTGCTCTCCTCAAGGTATCAGAAGTCAGGAGTATTCCCCTGGGACAGTGCTGCTCTCAGAGCAAGGCAGGGGGTTGAAAGCATGGGGTATTTAAAAAAAATTAACAATTTCAGTTAAGTCAATATACTTTTGCATCACAGATTAACATTTATGCTCTCTCACATGGAAAAGACCTTGCCACCCACACTTCCCACCCCCTTCACCTCTGTTTTTTTCTCTACTGGCACAAGCAACCTAACACAATTTAATAGCATCTCTTGATAAACATCCAGCATTGGTAGAGCTCGCTTGAACTGCAAACTTGCCGGCAAGACAATACACAGATGAACTGCATCCAGACAGGTAGCAACAGGTAAAGCTTGAGTATGCATTCAGGATGTTATCTTACTGTAAGCATGTAAACCTGTTTTCCATCTCAAAATTCTGAGATGTTGAATTGGTAGAGGTAATATTACCCAACTTGGTTAGGCATTTTGAAATCCCTTGAAAAATAAGAGACCTTATACTGGTATGGTACTGAGACAAATATCTAAGATAACTTATCTTTAGCTATGGTCATGAGACCATACAACTAATTAGTAGGGCATTCCCCTGGTCATAAGTTACTCTGTGATTTTTTGGTAAGATTTGAGAAGTGGTGTTGCATTTCATAGGACACAAGATCTGTGTTTCAGAACACCTCAAACTACAACATGCAGCAATTTTCCATTCTTCTTAAGCAAGGTCTCCAGTCGTATTTACATAAACATTTTTACAACATATAATTTGTGCCACTGTCTAAAGCAAAGTACTTCACAAAATGCTTTGGTAAATCTTGCAAATTCTTCTTATGCTGAGAAAATTAATCTCTTATATATTTTTTCCTTTTTATGACTGTATATACTGAGATTTTTGTTTTGTAGCAAAGTAGGATCTAATTCCATTTTTCAAAGTCTGCCAAGCACACTATTGCATGAAAATATTTTCTTTTCTCTTTCTGTTTTCTATTTCATCAACAGTGATTCAAGCAGAAAGACCTGGTTCAGGACGCTTCCACTTGTTGGCTGTCACTTTTGCTAGTTTTTAGAAGGTTTCTGAAAGGCTGGCCAGCCTTAGAAGAACAATGTATCCTTGGTGTGCATCATTCAACATACCTGAATTAAGATGTAAATGAATTCATGATGCTGCTACAATGAAAACACTTTGATTCAAGAAATTGATCTTCACTTCTGGCAGCCCATCAGCTGTATCCTCCAAGAACACACTGCATGGCTAGAAAAAGCTGATTTTCCCCTTAGGATAGTGTTTGCAACTGTGTCAAGTACCCATTTGCTTTGCCCTCTCTCTTTTTGATCTTTTGTGATGATGGGGAAGAGTTAAAAGAAAGGCCTTTTCACCCTTATTTTGGCTAATTTCTAGGCTTCTTGTCATCGTTCTTTGGTTGCCTATATCATATAACTATACTCTTCCTTTACTGGACATGTGTGCATTGCATTCCTCAAAGATGACTTTATTTTGGTTTTAAAACACGTATTTTTTATTAATAATCAGTGGACTTGCACTATTTTCTGAGGGTGATTCTTTCCTCTTTGATATATTTCTCTTGCTCTCACATTCATCAGTTTTCATGGCCCTTTGGGCAGCTACTTTCTGATTCTGTGAACCTTTTTCCTTAGCAGCACTATAGTCTGCCTCTTTTTTTAGCCTTCCAGCATTTGTAATAATTTACCATCTTTGTTCTGCTCTCTACCCAAAATCATTTGCTTTTTGTTTCTTCCTTCCTACTTTTATCTTCAAAGTCACATAAATAAAGCTGATTCAGGCTTCTGTGTCTTGCCTGATGATAAAATGACAAACTGAACCTGAGAAAAGAGGTTCCAGTAAACTCAGGGGAAGAGAAGAAGAAGAGAGAAGAAGCACTGAATCACCTCCTTAACCATGGAACTGGTTTATCTGAAGGCTGAAATGCATCTCAAGGCTGGATACCAGCAGCCAGTAGTTGGGATTCTGGCTGAAAGCAGATAGAATTTCTAATAGAAAACCAGAGTGGAAAGGAAGCACCTTTTGTGGCAGCCAAGTGAATACAGGCAGAAGGATTTTACAGTTGACCAGAAGGTCAATACAGCACCAACTCTTTCACTTGAAATTGCATAATCCAATATTAGATTTTGTCCAGGTAAGTAAGAAAAAAGATTAGGCACTGACTAAATTTCTGAAGGCCATAAACTGCTGTATTTATGAGGTAGCACAAGTAGTGTTTACGTAGTAGTCGGTATTCTCAGCATCTCCCTGTGGCACAATTCTACTGCTAATTACATAGGGCAGTTTGCTAGCCTAATGTGGCTGTGTTGGTTCTCATACCAGGATTAGATAATTTAGAATTAGGTTTGATACCTCCAAGGTTCTTTGTATAGAAGGACTGGATTTTCTGGTTTTATGGGGTTAAGGAAAACTGATTAACAGACTTTGACCAGGTCAAGTGAAATATAGTTCATAGGGATTTGGTATGGTGGACAGGAGTGAACCTGTTAACAAAGGTTACATCATGCACAAAAAATAAGGATATTCCTGGTTTTCAGGTACATCCAAATAAAACATTCCTAATTACATCTTCCACAACATTTTAGCCCTTTTACTCAATAACAGGCAAATTCAAGATCCAGTGAGTTGTAGTCTACCATCACATCACTAACCATGTGGTCTCTAGGATTTGCTCACTACTGTGAGCAAATATTCCTCCCATCTGCAAGCTCTTCTTTTTTTCTTCCCTTTTCCTATCAATATGAGTCTGTGAAATTTCAGCTTTACTCAGCATCACCTATTTCACTACAGAACCTCTGTGATCTTCATTCTTTGGATTCCCTGCTGGATGGATCATCTCACTAGGAATTTAGTAATTCATTGTCTGGTTCTTGTTTGACAATACCTCCTTCGATTTTCAGGCTCTGCACACCCCTGTTCTATGCACCATCTTTCCACCTCTCTCTCTCCCTGGCCATTCACATTGATTCACCCTTTAGACAAACTACGTTCTTCAATTTCTTTGCTCTCCTTATCCACTGCTCCTTTCCTCTTCTCTTCCTCATGACTATGGTTTTCCCTTTCAGTAACTTCTCCAGTTTTTTCAATAGGGAAAAAATACTGCCTTTTCATCTTTTACAGCCTTTATCTCTATTATCTCTGTTTTCTTGCTTAAATACCACAATTTTTCTTTTTCACTACTGTTCACATCTCCACCGATAGAAACTCTTAATGGATTTCCTCCTTGGAAGTACTGCCAAGTCTCCTCTCTCTGCTTAGTCCACTCAAATTGACAATTTATTCAAACAAAGAAAATAGTTATTTTATGACTAAATCAGACTCTTCCTAATTCTCCCCTCAGAGAATGCATTGTTCCTTACAGCTTCTCTGCTCCTATTTCCTTCATGCCCTCTCTTTTTTTCTCTTTCATCAGAGATATAATTGTAACTTATCTGTCTTTTTAAGTGATACTCCTCCCTTTTTTCTCCCTTTCACCATGATTTCTGCCTCTAAAATAGCCTTTGCAAAGCAATGTTCAGTTACTGTCAAAGGAATCCAAAACACCATAGATGTTTCATGTGTCTCTATTTTTTAACTGTTAATTGCTCACTTGAAATCACTTCCCAACCCCATTTAAGTTTAGGTTTTAGTTTTTAGAGTTCTAACCAAACCATTTTTAGTTTTAAGGTTCTAACCAAACCTTTGTTTAGAATTTGTATGCCATCAATTCCACCCTTTTCTTCTTAGCAAAATCCATACAGACACTGTGAATTCCCCAAAATTGTTCTCAAAATTGTTTCAATAGAATAACTATGTTGTATTTTTTCTCACAGCACACAAGTCATTGTAATATCTGCTCATGCATATACTCACTTCTGTTTTTTAATGTGTGTCCTTTAACTAGTGTGTAACAGCAAGCAGACTAATAAAAAGAGCTCAGGTAATGGCTGCATTAAGTCCTTACTTTGTAAATTGCAAGCATGCATGGACGAAAAAACCAATTAAGGATCCCCTGATTACAAGACAAAAATACCAGCTATTACTGCTTAAGTAAAAAAGAAAAGCGAACAAACCAAGAAACACCAAAACCAAACTGAATCTTTTGGCTCTGGTAGGCAGACAGACTGGGACCGAAATCCTTATTCAAGATAAAGCACGAACCTCTCTCAATGGTCTAACATCTTAATCTGAAAGCGATCCTACAGTAAAAAAAACCCCAAAGAAATCCCTGCAGATGAAGTTATCATTGCAAAGAACACAGAAAACACCTGGAAATGCTATGTGAGAAATGAAGAAATCAACACTTGTAGTTGTGTCAGAGAAATATGCAACTCTGGGAAACTTAGTGATTTAGTTCACTAAATATCACTAGGAGATCACTGTCTATAAAATTCAAATTCAAATAGCTCTTGACATAAATGAAAGATGAAACTAGAAACTAAACCTGAAACTAGAAGCTAAAACTGAAGATAGTAAGCACCATTATACAAATATAGAGCTACTGGACATACAATGACCCAAAAATCTTGCAGCAATGAAGCTATTTAAGGAAATCTTAGCCTAAGAAATGTGGTATACACTGAACAAGGTACTGCAAATTAACACTGCTGTTGCTGAACTTCTACTCATGGGTGATAGAGTATATTGGACAAGCCAGCGACAACAAAATTATACCCAAAAACCAGCTGGCATGACTGGAGAGAACAGTAAGAATTTTTACCCATACGCACAATATGTGAAAATGAAGAAAGGTAGAAGGGGGAGCACTTATGGGATTGTGAGTTTATGGAAGTCATTGAGGATTATGCAGGTCAGTATCACTTTGGGGGACAACTTATGGTTGTAATGGAAAGATACAAGAAAAACAAATCTAGGAAAGAACCAAAGAATTGAAGGTGATGGCGCTATGAAGACGTACACAACAAGCAACCAGCAAAACAGAAAATCCGTTTCCTACATGGGAAAGGGGCTGATCAGGTCATAGATAACTTAGGCACCACCAGACCTCAGATGTAAAACCTCTCTTCTTCACCTTTTGGAAAAGGCTGTTGGGACTGGAGGGCAGGAAGTAGGGAAGAATGGAAGACGGAAGTGGGCTGCTGAAGTGTTTTAATGGATTCCTAAACATAACAGCCCAGTGACAAGCATTATCCCTGTGTACGGACAAAATAGGTACACTGAAGCCAAAAACTGTGCAAATATTGCTACAAACATCTGTCTTTTGGAAGAATTACCTATAATTAACCAGAGACAATACACTCTCTTATTTATACTGGCTTTTCCTCTTTTTTGACACATTTTGCTCTAAACATTAAATGCCATGGGCATTTTCTAAAACCCCCAGCAAAGTGAATAAGGAAGATTTAGTTCTTTCTGTTCTTTGTTTCATTATTTCTTTAAATTGCTTTCTCCACCTTGACATTTTTCTCTCCCTCTCGGGTGATCCCAGAGGTAAGATTTATGTTTACAACTGATGGTTTATGATTAAGACATTGAACTTTGGTCACGGAATTAGTACTGTCTCTAGGTTCAGAACCACGCACGAGCCCCCAGGGGACCTTCCATAACCAGGGTGCCGACTGGCGACGAATCCGGGCTGTAACCCTTAAGCAGTAGCATCCCCCAGTGGCCCTGGTTATCACTGCAGAGCAGTTTTGGGGATATTTTTCAGCTCTGTAGCTTTCAATGTAAATACAAATTTAATTCAAGTGCCTCAGAACTAGCCAGTACACAGAAGTCTGTTGAGCTCAGTAAAGAACCATATATATTTGATTAAAAAAAATTATTTCCAGTCATTGCATATCTCACATGTGTATTGCAAAACACATAGCTGTAAAAACAGGATTTTTTTCTAAATGCATTTCAAAAAGGGGGGAAAATCAGACCAAAAGAAAGTCAGACTCTTTATTGGAAATCCTTCTTGAAGAAGAGAAAATAGGTTCAGAGATTGTTCCAAGAATATTAAGTTCTACAGGGTTTTTTTTGCTTTTGTACAAGATCATGATTCAAGAAAAGGATACTACAACAACCATCAATTTTTAATCTGCCTTTTGATTGAAGTTCACATACTTGGAAAATACAGATCATCATATATATTGAATTAGAATTCTAAATCGAAAATTCCTGGCTGGTATTTCATTAACCCAATGAAAATTCAACCATGTTCTCAGAAAAAACAAGAACATACCAGCTACTGTTCTTAAACCCAGCCCTCTGCAGAACAATCCAAAATTGCCCTCACTGGGATTGCTTTCCTTGTTCCCTAAATGAACTCAGTCATTGACAAAAGGCGAAGTAATGGGGTACTACAAAATATTACTGGAAGGGATAGAGAATAGGAGGAGGCAGAAGAGCAGACAAATGATGCACAGATAACACAAATATGGGGTGCTTGCACCTACCCAGCTCCCTCCCACTGCAAGAGCAGAGCAGTCACATTGCACAAGCCCTGCATTTGTGCTGACTCAGTGGAGAAGGGCTGGAAGGGGAAGGACATTCAAGGCTGCTGGGTAAAAAGCCAGAGCAGCACTTCTGCACAACACTTCTGTACGGGATGAAAAGAAGGAATTTTATCTTGTATATTGAAGTCCTCCAGTTACCTCTAATGCTGCAGCACTGGAGATGAAGGGTTTTCAATTAAAACAACCCATCTGAAAATCAGTGGGATTTCTACATTAGCTTGAAATTCAGCAGGGGATTATAAGCAGTGCAGAGCAGAAATCGATGAACATTTTTGTTGTCTCTGTATCAGAATCTCACCAGACCTGATGTCCCATGAGCCCAAAGAGGTGACATGGTGTTATCCAGCAGGTAAGCCCAGTAGGCCTGTGGTGTCACATAGTTACTTCTTTTCCTCCTCTTACCCTTGTCACAATAGCTGAGGACATCTAGCAGAGTTTTATAACAGATGCATTTTTCCACTCTCTGGCAGCAGTGTAAAGCACTGAATACTTGAGACATGGGGAAAATATACCCCAAACCTAATCCCCAGAACATATGCGCCTTGTCAGTAATTTAAGGGCTAAATGCTGGGTCCTTCCTCTGAGGCAACCTAAGGGAAATCTGTCTTTCTCAGTATCTCTGAATCTGATCCTTCACGAGCAGCAGTCAGACCAGAGTGTGAATGTGCTAACTGAGACATGACAAACCCATGTAACACTTCTTGCTGATATTCTGTTATTCTGTGGTTAAGGCTCATGAGGATTTTTGAAAGGAAGTTTATTTTTGCAAGCTGCTGAGTGCTGACTATGACATGGGGCAGCTTTCACTTAGGCAAATATCTTAACTTTGGTTAAGGCTTTTGGACAGACAGGCTATTAATGGGGCATTTATAAGGAAAGCCGTGTAGATACACTTGGCTTAGGCTATTCAGTGAAAGTACATGTTGTAGTTTTAACAAAAAATGGATGTCTACAGTTCGACACAAAAGGAGAAGGCAGCTTTTAATCTTGGCAGACACTACCTCTTCCTTTCTTTTTGCTAAACCATTTCAGGGGTCCTGAACAATGCTCCTTATAGGTTATTATTGCTATCTAAAACACAGGGCCTGGTATCCAGTGTGACAAATCAGTTTTATGTAGTACAGATATCTATCTTACATGAAGTGGATGATTCTGAAAAAGTCAGCAACTATAATAATGAAAACATACATTATGATACAATGTGTCACAAGGCACTGAAAATTAATCCTGCTGCTAAAGAAATGGAAAATGCACAATAAACACATTACTTGAAATTAAAACTGGTTCTGACCAAATCTCCAGAGCCTTTAAAGTTGTAACAATGATTTCCTATTTATATGGACTGCGTGAATTCTCAGGTGATTCCCTGTGGAGATCTGTATGAATACTTTTTCCAGAGCTGGGGAAAGGAAAATAGGTAGCTATAATGGAACTGCAGGAGCAGCCAAGCAGTAGATTGATTCAACAGGAGAAATTCAATGTATCCCAAAGGATTTCCTAGGATTTGCTCTCCTGCTGCTTAGGGCACAATTTGTTGTAATGAGAAACTGAGGATTTTGTTTCAGGTGTGTCAAAGTTTGTGGTGCTGACTTGAAGGTATAAAAAAAAAAGAAACAACTGAAAATCTCCCTTAAATAATGCTTTTGGGTGAGGAGAGAATAACGACAAGCTCTCCAAGGTGCAAAAAAGGTCAAATATCTCATGTAAATAATTATTACCTTCAGAGATGCTAATTGGATGCACGGTCAAATCCTTCATCTCCAAACTGCTGCATGAAACAGCTTGAAAACTATGGTACACTTCAGCAAGCAAAACAGAGAAAGCTTTATTAAATTATCTGGTAAAATTGCACTTGGTCTCACTGTAATCTCTGCTCTCAGAAATGTCTGCAGAAAAAAAAATGCTAGGTTTTCAGTTGAGAAGAACTGAGTTAACAACTTATAAAAAACCCAACCCAAAACAACTGAGGTTTGTTTTTTTTTATTTAATAGGGGAACATTTAAACATGCACACTACTCTGTTCATCTGAAGTGTGCCACAAGGTAGAACACTGGCAGAAAGCATGTACTGTTGCAGTACTACATAAGCCTGTATAAAAGGTTAAGTGGGACATGCACAACGTGAATTTCACCCTGAAGAAATGTGAAAATTTTTAGGCACTCATGTCCTCCTCTATGAAAATGAATAGTCATTAAGAACACAGAGCTACTCCACAGCTGTCATGCACCATAGCCCATGCAGGCTTTATCAACGATCACTTTTTAGTGAAAGCTCTGAAACACGATGTTCCTCAAGTGAAGCCCTGAGTTTTATTCAGAAACAGGCTGCCATATGGGATTTCCTCAAGCAAAATGCTGAATGCTGATGGCATCTCCATTTGATTAAGGAAAATATGTAACCTCTGAAATGTTCATATTCACAGCGGAGCATATTGTTCAGCTCCAGCATACTCCTCACGCTTCTCAACATCACACATTATATTGAAACATCACGTGCTGCACCAACAGAGAAGAAATGAATGCTCTAAAAAATACCTTCCCAAGAACAAACATTCATGTGTGAATCACATTGTACCTGGACACTCAGCATAGGCTTACACTTAGTTATAAACAATGCAGCTATTCAGAACCCAAAGATGTGAGTCTTCTAGAGCTTTTAGAGCACAGACCAAAGCAGAAGCACCTGCCCTTTCTCTACTAGATAACCAAAGTTGTATTACAACTCCAGGCTCCAATCAACTTCAAGTCTTATCACATTATGTGTGATCTCCTAGACTATCCTTCCTTATCAACAAAAGACCATCAGACTCAGAAACCCTCTCAGCACATAGCACAGGAACAAGTACTGATCAGGAGAGAAGAAAAGCAAGTACTTCACCACCTTGACCTCTCCCCAAAATAAAGAGCAGGAGCTTTTTAATTTTCAGTTGAAATTGCATTTTGCAAGACTTTTTTATTCTTTCTGCAAAATCTATGTATACAGTATAGGGAAAATACACATTATTTCAACCAGCCACCTGTCCCTCACTTTTGCCCTGTCTCAGCATAAAACACTGACACCCTCATGTCAATGGAGCCTGAAACAGTAAGTCAGTTTCTGATCAGGAATGGGGCAGCATCTGGACATGTGAAAAAGCAAGGAGATTATAATAAGTTGTTGTTATTATTATTATTATTACTACTATTATTATTGTTCCTGTTATCCTTTTATTTGCTTTCAGCCTGACTGTGAAAGCAGAATGAGCATCCTGCCTCATTCACTAACCTACAAAGCAATGCAAGATACACACAAGAAATAAAAACAGTAAGAAATACCAAGATGAAGCACAGTCTTCACTTTTAATGAGACAGCCAGCTCTCTCCTGTCTTTGGAATCAGCTGAATCAATGACATCCCTTACCTGTATGGTTCCAGAGTCCTGCTGCCATAATACAATGCTTCTTCCCAGAATTCGAGGTTAATACAGGCATCCATGGCACAGTCAAGCATTTTCAGCTGATAGATATTTGTATCTGGTAGATGACCCTTGTTGCTTCTCAAGAGATTCTGGCATCTTGCCAGAACATGCTTCCACTCTGTTATCGGCCTTAGTTAAAGAAATATATTTAAACAGACAAAAATACAACTTCTAAATGCTGTTTAGCCAGGAGTAAGAGCCTCAAAGCATTAAAATAGAAAATCTGCCATCATTCCAGACTCTGCTACAATTCGTGAAAACATACTTAAGTGCTGAAGTGGCAGCTTAGGTAACTGTGCTTTGTTTACATGTAGCAAAACAATTTCTAAAGAAGGCAGTATTTTAGCAATAAATGGTAAAAGAAAGATGAAAAGTTGCAAGGATGTTTTAATACATAACAAAAACTCAAATAACTTTTACTTAGGTACTGAAACATTATTTACTTAAGATACTCCAGTTCTTAAAGCCAAGGGCAAGAGTCCATGGAAATGTCTTTTTAAAAGTCCCAGCAGCTAAAAAAAGAATTTAAACAAATATATTTATAAAAATAATGACATTCTTTTATGCTGCATTTTTTTTAGAATTCTCATGAAATTAGAACCTTTTTTTGAAATTAATTAATTTTCTCCTTGAGACACTCATGAAGAGCATTGTGATTTTTTTTTCCCATGTACAGCTGCACGTTTCATGCATGAGAAAGAAAAGAATCACAGTTTTGATGTCTGACTAGTTTAGGACTAATGATCTTGGCAGTAAAGGAGATTTTCACCTCCAATGCTACAAGAAGATTTTTTGTGAGTTTGGAATGGAGGGAATATAACCTTCCACTCACTACTTTACATGGATATTCCTTAGCACAAGGAATTTTTCATTACATTCTACACTGATTTGACTTCTCTGTGGACCAGATTCTTCTCTCTCTGACCACACCTGATCTGAACCCCAAAACTTGCAGTTTTCAAATGAGTATTACCACCTGTGATTGTACCCACAGGAGTCCCAGAATGCAAGCAGTCTTAACACCCAAAAGATACTACTCACATAAGTAAGAAGAAACGAAATAAAGAAAATTTAGACTTATAGCAAGGTAAGTGAAAACATTGATTGTATTATAGCGCTTTCCACACAATCAGCTCAAGGAAGTCCAGCAGTTATCTTCATGAATTATTGCACTAATCCAGCATTGAATTTAAAGTGCACAGTGACAAACCTGTGATGAAGTAATTAGTCCATCTTGAACATGGGAATATTTACATACTTAAATTTAAGAATGTGACCACCATGGGCCAGGATTCATAGCATGGTTGTTACAAGGCTAAACTAATTATTTGTGAATTGCTCTCATGCCCTTGGATTGAAAGAGCCATATAAGGGAAGGAATGTGTTATTATAAAATTGCATCTTAACCTTGATATCTTTGGCAAACACCCATGTATTCTTTACAATGGATTAAGGACAAAAACAGAAGAATGAGGGGTGTTACTTCCACTTGATACAATTTTTGTAGAAATTACAAACCACTGACATTCTTGAAAGATTACCATTTTAGCTGATGCACAGTATGTCTGCTTTGTTAACTCACCAGCATCTGACAGTAGATGTGCTATATAACAAAATCTCTTGGGACCAAATTTGCAGGTATGTAAAATTGCAAACTAGAAAACTTGCCATCAGCTGCAACAGTACCAAATAGCTGCATGTCCTGCATCAGCCCAGGAGTAGAGGAGGAATGCCCCAAGCAGCTCTAACTGTAAATTTAGCATTTCAACACCATGTCAGTTACAGTCAGTAGGTCAGAGTGTGGGAGTCACCAACTTTCTCAACTGTAGAAACCTTTGGTTTAGTTTCTTTAAAAAATGATATTTGTAGGAGCTAATAACTATGTGCCTCAGTCTGCCAGGAAGGTTTTCTACTCATTATTGGCAAGTGGACAAAAGTCAAGTTCCCTCTTCAATACTACACTCGCTGCTGCATGTCAGTTAACAGTAGTATTGTGGTGTGGTGGAAGCGAAGATGACACATTTCAAATAGTGCATGACTGAGAACAGAAGCTGAACAGATAACAAGAATAGATTTTTCCAACCAGTCTTGATGCCTTTTATTATCATGTGTTTGATTAATTTTTAAGTATCAGTTAAATCAGTAATCTTAATTAAAGACACTCACAAAATACTTTAATGCAATTTCTCCTGCAATTTAACACAGGAACATTAAATAGGACCAATATTCTGAATGCACAGTTTGAGAACTATTGCACCTTTGGGTTGCATATCTATAATTTAACATGCAGGTTGAAACGTGGGCCCTGAAGATCCATTTCAGTACTGTCTGTTTCAATCCAGTGACTACAGAGGAATTTAAAACAAACTAGAAACTATGTGAGATTAAAACAAGGTGAGATGATTGTTTCCCCTTTGCTAAAAAATTAATCTCTCTGGATTAGAAAGAAACAAACTCAGTGTAATGGGTTGGGTGTCTTGTTACTGTATAAATTGTGATCACTTGTTTGCAGCCTGAAATATCACTATGCAAACTTGTTTTTTGTGCTGCCAAGAAGGAGTACTGGAAGATTAAATTCTTTCTGGCTTGAGAGAAAGCCCATGTTTCTGAAAATGGTAAGGCATCTTGCCACAATAGGCCAAATTCCCAGTCAGGGAAACTCCACTGAATAGACCAAGATAAGAAAGAGATGAATAAACCCATAGTATTCTAGTAAAAATCTCTACCTCTCTTCTGCTCATCTTTTCTTGGTTGCTGCTGTTCACTAATTTCTTTAATTGGATTGCATATCTACATGACAGCCATTAGACTCCAGTTCTGTTTATTAGTGCAAGATCATTTCATTCAATTTGCTTAATTATCAATTATTATTATATATTATTATATCTTATTATAATGATGCTATAATGTCTGCTGTGAATCTGTCTGTAATTATTTCCTTGTTATTGTCATTGCTGTGCAAAGAATGAGAACCTGTAAACGTTCACACTGAGAGTAACAGAACAAAGAATTTAACAACATTCCAAATTAAGCTTTCTTTCATTTAGAAGTGGATTTATATGAAATGGTGGGCTGTGATAGCAAAAAACTAAATCAGAGCCAAAATATCCCTTCATGTCCTTGGTAGCTACTATCCCTGCCACGAAGCAGTTCCATTCCAAGTAATGAGAAACTCTATTATTAATACAATTAAGAATTTTACACATTTTAAACATCAAATGAATTAAAAAACATTACAATAAAAAGAATGCAAATGTAAGGAAACTACTCTCAAGAGATGAACTGCATACTAAGGGGATCTTTTCACAACTGAATGACAGACTGTAGCCTGCCCCTGAAAGGATACCTTCTTTTGATTTTGGATATCTCACTTCATTTACAGCATCTTTGACTTCTTTCCAGGCATGCTCTTCACCAGCCAATTTCTCAGCATCCTGGTTAATGGAAACAAATGCATATAATGAGAAAAACAGTAAAATGACAATATGAAGTAACAATGAAAAACAGGGTAAAAGGATTTCACTGTTAAAAGCTATGTGTAGAAACTGTATTGCTATTTTTTGTAAACACAAAAAACCCATTTCATCTGGAATTCATACTTACCCTGTTTTTGTAAGCAAAAGAGATTATATAAAGAAAAATGAATGCAAACTTGAAAACATTAAACACTCAAATCAGATATAAAGTTTGCAACAAGAACTACGGCCAACCAGAAGAAAAGAAATAAGCATGTTTTTACTATCAAGTCCATTGAGATCAAATTCTTTCAAAGACCTGCTACCTAAGACTTCCCTTAAGCACACTGTAGAAAGGATTTAGCAAATAATTTTGCTTAACCACATGGTGATTCTAGAGACAAACAATGGGACTTTAGCTTCATCCATTACAGTTATAAACATGAGGTTCCAGAAGTCTACAACTCAGAAAAAAGCTGAACTTTCATTTAAATCATTACTATTTCTTCACTAGTCCATTGGATCCTACAAACAGCTACATTTTCCTATTGCTTTCTCATAAAGAAAGCAAAAATGATTAATGGCTACAGCAGTAAAGAGAAAGTTTCCCATTTCAACTCTCTAGCAGTGACTAACTGAACTTTAGGCAAACCGTTTGGAACAAATGCATTAAAGCATCTACGGATGCAGTTAAGCATCTTGTGGGATTTCCAAAAGCATCTAGTTCTTCAACTTCCATTGCTTAAATACCTTTAAAACTCTGGCCTGTAATACACTGCAGTTCATTACCACTCTCTCCTTATAAAAGGCCCTGCTACTTTGAATAAGAGGTTTTTTAAGTACAAAGTCTCGCAGGAATATTTTAAATTCAGTTCTAAAAAGATCGGCCTTCAGCAGGTGTAGAAGCCTGCAGAGGAAGAGAGAGAGTGTGTTAAAATCTTACCAAGCACTTTGTAACCAAGAGATGCTTACCAGGAATCACAGAAGTACCTCCACTGAAAAGCCCATCATCTGTAACTGCTTAGAATTGCATCATTTTCTTATTCCACTGCTCCCCATTTGCCATAAATTCAGAAAAAAAATTCACAGTAAGACTCAGCACTCAGTTTCACATTTAATTTGCAGTTTTGTCTTTCCATCTGCTTCATGAAACAGCAGACCTCTGTGGATTCCCGGGGTGATTAAATCAAGATTAAATCAAGGCTGTTCTCAGCTGCCCTACCTTCCTGTAGGGCCTTACAAGGAGGGTGGCCCGACCCCACTGCATTTTGAACATAAACTTCCCTTAACAATCAGTTCTCTGATCAAAATTATCACCTGGAAATAATTTTGTGCAGAGCTGAATTTGCTATCAGAAGGCATAAGGTGAATGTAGGACAAACCAGCTCATACCACAGGAATTTTATCAACACAGTGAGCAAACCTGCCCAGCCCTCTTCCAGCTTTGCAGTAGATGGACACTGAATCTCTTACTGCCAATGTAACCTCTACTGATTTTTGTGGGACTACATCTACTTCTGAACACAACTGGTTAACCTGAAACAATCTCTTTAAAATGCCTTCATGGATCAAGTGCTGCCTATTGGCTGATCTAAAAAATTAATCCAGTCTATAAGATACTAATAATGATGTCTGTGAAATCTTCCATTTAAGGAGCTACCAAACCAGAAAAATTGTTTTAAGTTATCTTTTCTCACTAATCGAAGTATCATTCAGAATATTTCTCTAACATTTTGTAAGCCTAGCAACTAAAACCTCAGAAGCATGAGAATTGAGAAAGATTTATAAATGAAACAAGGAAAACAACTATGCAGAAAGGCCAAAGACTCAGGGCTCAGTTTGCACATAGCAAGACTGATGGATGAATGACTAAAGTGTTCACTCAGATGGGATTAATCTTTCTCTGTCTAGTGCAGCTTTTTGAGTTACTGTCGTCTTCTAGCATTTAATTAGCGGCATAAAGCAGGGCAAGGTTGGGGTTCCAACCTTTACTCTAGTGCATAAGTCAACACTGGCTTCATATCCAGGTAGAGAATAGAGACTGTCTGTTGGACCAATAATCCCCCAGCCCTGTCTGGATTCATGGTCTTGATCCTTTTTGTATGAGAGTTTAGGATGGAGGGATCTGGGCAGGATGCCCGGCTCTGGGAAAGATTTAAGTCACAGGTTTCACAGCGAGACGTTTCCTGTGCTCTCAAGATGAGGCATTTTAGGGATTGGCTGACATAAGGACAAGCAAAGATATGGCTAGCTTGGCATTTTACACTTCTACTGTTCTTCATCAGATTTCCACACATGAAAGAAGTCCTGTCCTTTCCTAAATGCTCTAGTTCAAGGTATGGAGGCTGTTTCCAAACAGGCAGCCAAGCAGGGGCTGCAAAACAACAGCGAGAGGTTGTCACTGGAAACACTGCCTTCCAGCCTAATAAGCTTTCTCCAGGTAAGTTGTTTCTCTCTCTTGGACAGCACCTTCAAAGTCATGGATGGCCATGTGGTATGATTAAGCCAGTTAAAAACACAAAGCTGCCTTGGAGCTGGAATTATGAAAATAATTGACATGATTAAAAGTTATACTGATTTTTTTAAGTCAATCTAAGAGCATGGCTATGACAGCTATGGTGGGAAATACAGCTTTCTGTGGAGTAACATCCTTTCAAAGCATCTCTTTTGAGAACATGTTCCCAGTCAAACCTCCAGGTGTGCAGAGCTGCCAACAATAAAGACAGACTTTTTTCATTTATAGAAAAGAACACCAGCTGAAGAAAAAAAAGAGGCTTTTGAAATAGAAGGAAGAGCTGGCAATTTCTGCCTAATTATTTTCCTTATTTCTAACTCTGACACTAAACACATGAATTTGCTTCTCAGAACAACAAAATATTTTTCTCTCAGTCCAAAAAATAATTAAACCAGATAATCTAGACACAAAGCACAAAAGAGAGAGAAATAAGAAACCTGGAGGGTATCTGATGAGGATTGTAATCTGTTTGAAGACTGGTCAAATATAAAATGATCTGCAATTCTAGCTTTAAGTGATAGGAAGTTTTATTATAAAAGCATCATCTCCTGAAACAAGTACAGATATCAGACACCACAGAACTAAGCATTTGAAAATAATCACCTGTTCCATTCTGTAGTATTTCTATCTAAGAATTACTTCTCTCTCTGTCTTTTCTGCTATTTGAGTGTCCTGAACACATTCTATTCTTAATGGAACTGTCCTCAGAAAGGAGTGTAATCTACAAAGTACAGATAAATGCTTCTCTTTCCTTCCTGTTCCTTCACACCACTCCTCTTCCCCCAGTTACTCATCTGTTTCTTACACTTCCTGAAAGTGCTCCCTGCCTATTAATTTCAGGCACCACTTCTTTCACACACAGTGTTAGCAATCACTGTTCTTTGGGATCCCAGCATTAAGAATCCTGATTGCTAAAAGATTCCCACATGGACAGCATGTCCTCTGAGAGAAGATATTTCTCTTACCAAAACAAGCACATGCTAACCAGTAAGCACCATTGCCCTCTCCCCAGAAGTGCTCCCACAGCCCCACCACTGCTCGTCTGTTATGCACTGCACCTCCAAAACTCTCCTGACCATTAGAAAGATTAAGGATTAGTTCTCCTTTCACATTTAGGTTACAGTATAGTTATAAGACATGGATTTTCAGTCCTCTCTACAAAGTTCATATTTCTCCTTCTTATAGGTGGAGGTAGAGAAACAACCCCAACATTGTCCACAGAGAGGAAACCATGAAGCACTCCTCATCTCCCTTCAGAGAAGGGAGAAGTGGCAAATCCAAACAGCAAATAACCCCTATACCTCTTTTTCCCAGCGTTCCTCCTATTTGAAGTATATCCAAGGGCATCTTCATTATATGCCTATTTTCAGTATTCAGCTATCCAGTCCCACATAGGCAGAAAAAAGCAAAGCTTTGTAGGAGGTATTGGACTTCCAGGCTGCCCTGAGACAAGCTAAAAGAAGGACTAAAGTTTTCCTGACCAGTATCTGCTCTTCTAAATATACAAATGGATTAAAAGAGTGCAACGTAACCAGCAAATATCAATTTTACAAAGGATAAAAACATATAAACCATAGTTCAAACAGAGAATAGGGGTCTAACAAAAAATATTATTGGATATGATATTTTTGCAAGACTGAAAAATCACAGCAAATAATAATAGTTTTTTTCTGAACACAAAATCTATTACTAAATAATAATAATCATCATCATCATCCTGTGTGACAGCAGTAGATAACCCTGTTCTCTCTTTTTTTGTGAAAGCTTTAACTTTCAAGTTTTCTGAACTGTAATACTTTGCACCTTAAAAGCTGTGGATACCTCAAATACCTAAACATTTCATAGAAATTGTTGTCCATCGCATATGATTTGCTTAATTTTTAAAAATTTCTAAAAATTTAAGCAACTACAGATGTGCATCTGAACAGAACAGAGCTCATACACATTTAAATTAGGGCATGACATTTTAGAACAGATCTCTGATACATTGTACTCTGAAAGCATAAGTAATGATTTTCTATTTCTGATTCTATTTAAAAGTGCAGGAGCTACTGAATGTTTGCTTCCAGTAAACTCGGTAACTCATTGTTTTATGCTAGACAGCAAAGAAAAGCATTAAATGAGTAAAGACACTGCACATCTTCTGAAGTTTCCCTTTCAGAAAGATGAAGCAAAGTGTCAGTGACAAAATGTGATATGCCAGCTGTGACATTGCAGCTATACTAAATTTCTGACGTGAGTTCTTCAGAGCAAAAAGGGCACGAGGGCCTGCCAGGCAATCACAGGTGCAGGCAGCTACAGACACAGCAAAAAAAAAAAAAGCACACTTGAGTGCTTCCTCAAAATAGCTGAGGTCATCTCCTATGAAACATTTTCTGGATAAAGTTTAAACTCAGAATCAAACACTTCTCATCCCTTATTCCGAGGGCTGTGGTTTATAGAAGCCTGCAGCTTCAGTTGAGGACTCACTCACGTTCAGTCTCGTGAATGTACGTCATGAAGAACTACAAGCACGTGAAATTATCAGTGCACGCAGCCCGTTGTGATTCAAGATTTACACGTGATTTCTGAAGTTTTAAAAGCTCCCTTGCCCTGGTCCATGAAAAATAATGCCAGGTTCACAAATACCAGTTTATCTATCCTTTGCAACCCACATAAGGTTGTCCTCACCAGAAGCCTTGTGTTTTCTCTCACGTGGCTCTGAAGAGAGTGCCTGGGACACATGGCAATTCCAAAGGTACTCTATTTGCAGACAAAAACAACTCTGTGTTCCCTGTAAGGCTATTGGGAGGGGATGGGCTTCAACTTCTGAATAAATTGAATTCGTACTTTTTTATTTTTGAATTCTCAGAGTAATATAAGACACATCAGAGCTGGATGCCATATTGAATCTGTGTAGTACATTGCTCAGTATTAGGCAGGCTGCATTCCCTCACACAATCAATACCAGCTCTTCATGGATTACTGGCTCTGCTGTCTGGAAGTGCATAAGAGCTGCACAGGCTAGTAACACTCTAAATTGTATAGATATTGGAAAATTTAGCAGTTCTTCACACCAATCACGTTTAAGTGCTCTACTTAGGCATTGAGATCAAGATGAAGGCTCCCCCAACCCCTGCATACAAGTAGTGCAAAAAGACAAACACCTGCGCAGGGCAGTATGAATAACCTTCCCTTAACATTATCCAACTTAGCTACAACATTACTGTATTTATGCAGAAATTTAAAAGTGACATCACAAACAGCTGTGGGAAATTCGTTAAAGTGAGATGCTTTCAATAAAGAGAAAGTTAAGATCAGCAAGTCTATTTTAAGAAGTCAGTTTAATTCAATATGATTAAATGGGACTAAGATAAGTCCATCTTAGATTTATTCAAGCCAAACTGTAGGGTAAGAGGAACAAACAGACAAACAATTCTTAACCTCTACAGCTGCAAGTCCAACATCTGCCAGGTTCACAATTCTGCACAGCAGAAAATAGTAATTGCATTTCTGTCAGAGTCATACTCCATTCTCCTTCACTGCAATCCCATTTCAGCTATTAGTTTCTGTGATTTTTTTAGACACACACATTTTTAAACAGCCTTTTCAAAGATCACTCCATCTGTATTTTGTATGATACATGAGCAATCTCATAAATGTTTTATAGTGAAGAAAATTGACATAATTCTTCCTACTGACTCTCTTGCTATATAGATTCAAGGGTCACATTAGCATTCCTTGCCAGAGGAAAACACAATGTTTTCCATTTCTGTTCAGACACCCACGCTGAGATTCATTTGCTCAAATGTAGATATTTGGGCCACCCTTTTATATGACAAAGAAACACTCTCTGGGTGCAACATGTATTATCCTAAAGCAGGCTTCTAAAATATGTCAGATGAATAACAGTCAAACTGTGTTCATTCTTTTCTATTTTATCCATAAAGAAAGTCTAGAGCAACTAGCTCAGATGATGACATTTATCCTGTAGTTCTCTGAGATGTGGTGAAATAAATTGTAGCTGTAGATCCCCCTTTCTGATGTACAATATGTGCTTTACCTTTGGTAGTGCATTATATTTCAATAGGTCCAATTTACCAGCAATTCCAGTTACTCTGTATTATTTACCTGTTCTCAGAAATGTTTATTATTCTCTCAGTCTTTATCATTCATTAATTTTACTGGTAATGTTTTTGCAATTACTTCCACTTCATTAATGAAAATGCTGTGTACTGTACAAACAGGGTTATTATGAACACACTTTGGAATTATTTGGTAAGCATTATATAGAACTGATTATTATGGTGATTTAATATTTAAGTAAGTTGTCAGAACAACCTTTAGAGTGCATATATATTTAGAATGTGCATATACATAAATTCCTGTAGTAAGAGAAAATACACCAAAAAAAGCTCAGTTTTCATTAGTCTCAAACATCAGAGCCCAATGAAACTTCTTTAAACCCAATAATGCTCCCAGATCAAGTGTTGTTGATCTGTTTTACATATACTCTTTGTGATAAAAATCTCAAAAAACAATACTACAATGTTACAAACAATATTACAGCATTTTCTCCCTTAAAAAGCAATATAAAAGGATGCTAGGCTACTTAGCAAGAAAGCACGACAGTATCTAGACAGGTCTGTCAAAATATAATAAATACACAGGGCTAAGCAGCTAAACTACATCATAGCATCTTGCTACCTGGAGACTCCTCAAATGAAAGGCACATATATCTAATACACTTAACTGAAATGACTTCAGAATGCAAGTCATTCTGGTTGCTAACCAAAACATTTACCATGTATTTATTTAAACTAGGTCCCTTACATACTACTACTCATTTTGGAATCATGCTTGCACAGGGCTATCCTTGTGTCACACACAGCCCAGGCCCCTGGGGATAACTGACACTTTGCAGGCTCAACACCTCAGTGCCTACCCCCAGTCAGGATGATGAGCAACAGGACCAAGTTTTGTGTCTGTGACAGCACTGCCTTTATAAACCTCCCTGTGTCAGAAGCTTAGGGCTGACTGCACAATTCCCATCCAAGCTGCATAGGTTACAGGCAGAAATAAAAATTGATTGGACAGTGGGAAGAACAATAAATAGAAGTTCACTACTTATCAACACATAAAAAACAGAAGTGAAGAAAAGCAAAGGAAATTACTTACAGCTTAGCAGGAGTGAAAGAGGGCCTTATGCCAGATCACCCAAAAATTCTTGTCACGTTTGTAATTCCATTGTAATTTCCAGCATCAGTACAAAAACAAACCCTGTGTTAGTTCATTTACCTGAGCAAGGATACTGTTCAGCCTAATCCCTAGCAACAGTGAGACTGGTATTTCACAGACTGTCTTAGACATTACACATTTGTTAAGGCAATCTCTAGGTCTCTCATTGCACACAAACTGACAGCTACAAGGCAAATCTTCTTTATTCCTGAATTCTGCAACCTGTGGAGATATGGAGTGCCACTGAGTGCATTTAGTGGCTCAGGAGAGATTTGTAGGTCCAAAATACTCAGAATTTTCAGTTATTCACAAGGTATAATCCAATCCACATTCATCAGTTCACTGAAATATGCACTTAAGTTTAAAAGCATATGTAAATCCCATTGAAGTTAATATCTATGGAAATGACTAGATACTTCACTAAGCAGAAGCATAGTTACTTGTGAAGTTCAATATAAGCTTTAGTGATCTGAAGAACTGTGCCCATTGAATTATTGGTTCTCACTGAAGATATACTGACATTAATTTAGATACTATTTTTAAACACTAATATCAAAACATTTTAATATCTTAATGCATGAGATACCACCTGATAAAATTGTAGCTATAGTAATTCTGTTTTACAATGTATACTGCAATGTAAAAAAATAGTATTTACTTCAGCATATGCTTTCTGAATGAATGGGTGTGAAATACAGGAAGCTGATGGTTTAGAAAAGAACATGCAACAGGATTAAGATCGTACATAGTTGATCAACCCACTCTACACCTTAAAATATTTGCTGGATCTCAAAATTCCTAGAGTACTGATAAAAACTGGTTGCCTAACTCACTAGTATGCTTCTTGAATATTTAGCATCAGTACTCAAATCCACACTCTCCAGTCTCCCAGTTTTTTAAGGTCATGAATAAAGGAGATTGAATTCATTTTTTACAACTGCAGCTTCCTGAGTGAGTACAATACCTGGAGTTTCCTCCTTTAGAATTTTGACAACATATTTGACTTATGACTAGATTAATATTAGTTTAATATTATCAAAGAAGAGGTTAGCAAATACTTGAAAAAGATTATTTATAGTGTTTTAGTAATTTCAAGAACTTCTTTGGAGAATTATTACTGACTGTCCCCTAACTAACACCAATTTAAACAGTAAAGGTTCTTCCAGGGATTAAAGGAAGCAGCCAGAAACACTCCATAAGGCAAATGAGTGCTTGAAACAGTTTCCAGTATTTTTCTAGTACTCCGTTGTTCTGATTCGATAATATGAAAATTTTAGTCATTTTCACAAAAAATACTAAAACATCATAATGCCATGGAAACTATTATAAGACCCTTGAATATTTCTCAGGGCCTTTATTGACTGTTTGGATAGCTACCATGCAGCTGGCTCCTGTTGACTGCAGTGTTAGAAGTATTTACATGCCTCAGCATTTAATGGTGATGGGCCAAGGTGACTCAAAGCAAGGAGAGGTACCTACATCACAAAACCTGTACTGGAAATTAGGCATTTTGACTTACCTCCAAACAACTGCTCATGGGACCTGATGCAACAACTTGATTTGGTGTTACATAATCTACACTGGCGTTCCAATTTTCCAAAATAGTTCACAGTACCAGTAATCTATTTCTCTATGTCCTGATAAGTACTCTCCTCTAAGTACTTCACTCATTGCTTGAAAACAGACAAACTGTCCTAAAATATTTCCCCCAGTCAGATGGATGAGTGCTGCCCTTCCAAAAAGCTACCTCAACACTTTCTTTGTAACATTTCTTTTGCAGGTCAGGGTTTGTGGCAAGGGAGAAGCAGCTCACTTCATACGGACCCCCACCTTCATTAACCAAATACAGCGTAGTAGCTGCAGAACCTCACAGTATATTTCTCCACTCTACAAAATATCTAGAGGTTGAAACTACTGTATTATTAGACAGTAGCTGGAGTCACATCTAAAGCACTCAAAGCTCAGAAGGATTTCTTTTGTGCATGGGAATGATGCAAGCTTTACATAAAGCTCTGCACTAGAAATACTTTGAGAGTAAAAATTTTGTTTTCTAGATATTGTAAAAGGAAGCGCAGGTGCTTTAGTTTATATCCAACACTAAGACAAAGATTCATACCATAATCAATATGATGCAGCAACATATTTTTCTTAATGATGGCGTTCCGATAAATCTTGGGCAGAATTGTGATACGCTGTTTTACTACAGTCCCCAGTTCAAACCACTGCTTATGGTGAAATCAACGTCTTCCATACAATACACTGAGCAATCCCATGGAAGACAGCAGGACATCCTGCAGTGGGTCAAAAAATGGCACAATCCTCTGCTGTAACTCTCGTGGCTGGAGTATATACAGCCTTCTAAAGCCTGCCGGCTTCTACACACAAAAAAGTTTCTCTTCATGTCTCAGAACAGAGTTCACAAATACAAAATTTATAACTACAGCTTTAGTTATTGCATTGTTGTGACATGAATTAAATTATGGCAACAAGCTGATATGGCACATTGCTTATCATAGCAATTTTTCAAGCCAAAGCATTTAGTCTGCAGTTTTACAGTCTCAGAAGTTATAGGCTTCCTTGTTATTCAAATGAGCTCATTCTTGCTTTAATACACCTCAGAGAATATTATTAAGGACTGGAACTGATTTAAGCACTGAAGAGGATGATTCTGTCTTTCTCAACCTATGGTGATTTCTACGAATTCAGCCAGAACCTCAATTTTGAATTATTACACTGTCAAAAAGCAATTAGAATGAAGTCATGATACCTGATGACCTTACCACAGGGTTCTAAATCAGTCAATCAATATTTGAAAAATAAAATTTGGTTTGCAAAGAGTGTTTAAAAGCTTAGAGGTAGCTGGCAGGAAAGCTATCTCTCTTAATTTAAATAAGCCTAAAGTGAAAGATGCACTATCACAACGTGGCATGGGAAATAGCAATGTGAGTCTTTTTAGTAAGTTTCATACTGAGATATATGAAAGAATAACTCATCTTTTTTAAATTTTACTTGTATAATGGGCATTTCAGCATCTAATTTATGGAGGGAGATATGACAAAGCCATTACCTATTTCACATTACCTAACAAAGGTCACAAAACAAATAGCAGCAAAAGAAAACAACCCCCACCATGTACTGGATGTGGAACATATTGTTCATGAAATAGGAAAATCTTTAAAACTGTCCTTGCATGTTCCATGCATGTACCTTTGCACATACATATGCATACAATACTGCTTTTCCCATTCAGACCTGTGTTTGTCCAGTGTAGGTACGTGTCCACTTCACCACAAAAAGCAATCACAGTGAAAGGGTTCACAGAATATGCTGTTCTTCCAAGAGAGGGAATGGTTTAGTTCATAGATTTAATGATGGGTAGATTACCAGATAAAAACCAGGACCACTGGATTAAATTTTTCCCAGACTTTTAAAAGCCACTATTGACCCATATAAGGTAAAACCATGGTCATACTTATGGGCTCAATGTGCACAAACCTGCTTAACACAACCAGCCATTATTCGCCTCCTCTAATTGCAATGTTCAGAAAACTGGGACAACAGGCACTGCAATGAAGCTAATCTTTACCACACATTTACACCTACCCTATTTGCAGTATTTATTTCTAGTGATTTCCAGGCATTGTATGGACAGTAAGTGACCTCAGAAAAAAATACACTGTAAGAAAGGTAAGATTTATCAGGACAATTTTTTTTTTTGCTAAGAAAGATGAAAAAAAAGACAGATTGCCAAGTATATAGTATACAATCAGGATGGCATTAAGAACCAGAAATTTGGAGTATGCAGAAAGCATATTCAGAATATGAATAGAAAGACACATAATGCACCGATATGAAGGAGAATCATAAGAACCACAGATGAAAACACTCATTCAGAATGAAAAAGGTTCCCATGGAGTAGTATTGGGTGACATCTTCAAGGCAATGTCTTCAACAAGGAATGAGTAAAAACAACAAAAACTTTAGCTGAAATTACTTAAAGATGGCATATTGTAAAAAATTTCAGTGAGCTAATAAAATTGTGTTCTATTTTAAGTAACTCTCAAGTTTGCTGATAAACAGTAGACTACTTTTCCACGTTTTTTTCCCCTCCATGTTGGTGTGATTTCAGATTGTTTGTTGACTTCAATGTTGCTATCATTTATAAAACTGGCAGTATAAGAATCACCGCTACACTGTCTTGCAGGTTTTAGACTGCACAGAGTAAAAAGAGTATTTATCCCAAAAGCTGAGAGTCTAAGAACAGGCAAAACAATAAAATGGAAGGACGAAAATATAAAGCATGCACACAAAGGCTGACTTTATGGCCAGCCCATATAATTTTGCTGTCTTGGTTTAGGTTTTTAAAGGTAAATGATAAATTGCTTTACTGTCAGAAAGGATTTTGCTTACATCCAGAGAACCAATGAAAAAAAGGTATTACCACTCACTTTCTTCTACTTTTTTTTTAAAATTCATAGCTCATTAAAATATACACTTGGAAAGAAAAAGATCCAAGCTCCTATTTTTACTTGATTTGGAACAGGAATCTAGAAGAAAGATACAGTGCACATCCTGGACTCACCTGAATCTCACCCATTGCCTGAAGCACTAAGAGAGCTGTGGGATTCCCTTACCCCATAGGGTCTGCTCTGACAGCTAAGAAAAAATGTCATTCTGGCTCTGATGTAGATGTTATTTTGTCCAAAGTGGACGACCTTCAACCAGAGAGATTTTTGTATCCAGAAAATCGAAACTCATTCAGTCCAGAAATCTGCAGTTTAAAGCTGCAACATCCTTTTCATTTTTTAATGACTTATGGGATCTGAATTGAAACCTATCATATTTCAATCAAATTATCTAATTAATGGCATTTTAAAAGATCGAACATGCTGCAAAATAGAAAAAAGTGACTGATAAACAGATCAAGAAAAGGCATCCAAAATCAAGATTATTCCCTAAGGTACTACTGTTATTAGCAACCACCTTGACAGGCTGAAACATACAGGACCTTATAGGAGCCCAAGCAAAAGAGAATTCAGAGATTCAAGTTCAGATAATGCAATGACTGGCTTCTATACATATTTAGGAAAAAAAAGTCTCTCCAAAATCATCGCAGGAAAAGGTGTTTGGAAAGTGATTTTTCTGATCTAGCCTTATATTTAAATTACTGCTGTTTCTCTCTGAATATTCTATGTTTATTTTAGATTTAATCCAGAGTGAGACTTTTCTTATTTCTGCTTGTCATTCAGCAGAGACCAAATAGTGACTGCTATAGGAATGACATCTGAAAAAATAAATCCTACCAGTAAGAGCTAGTACTAACATTCCCAAGGAAGCTGGACATCCAGAAAGGATGGATCCAGAAGGATCCAGGCACTTAAATGTTGCTGCAACAGTCTAAAAAAGTGATGAAAATGCCCTCTCTTTCCTTGGAAAAAAAAAAAGTGTTTCTCCTTAAAACATCTGCCAGAAGATTTAAGTTTCCTACTAGATGGCTGGATCTGAAAGGAATGAGATTCTTCTCCACTGAGATGAGCAGAAAGCCAGACTCCCAGGAGGGTGCCACAGTCCCAGCTTCTATGTTTGCTTTAAATATGAACTTGATGGACCAAACTGATACAGGTTGCCCTATTAAGGATCTCCTGAAAAAGCAAAGACTTTACATACATCTTTCAACTCATGTCTATTTATAAGAACAGCCAGATCTTTTCCATGACCTTGACAACCCGAGTGAGTTCCAGCTGGATGCTGCCAAGTGGTGACCAGAGCACACTGAGGCAGTCCCAAAGCAACTGGGATAGGCAAGCTGTCATGGAAAAATGATCACAGTGCATTTGCCACTGTCTTTGGAACTGCACTTTAGAGGAAAAAAAATTACAATGTTGAAAGATGGAAGGAGCCTCAGAAGTCATGTAAGAAGAAATGCTAAGAAATACTAAGAAGCTGAAGACATGATGCCTTTGTTAATGAACAAGAGATCCCAGAAATTAGAAGCAGCTGCCTTGTTTTTTACTGTTATTTTTGGCATCAGAAAAAGAAAAGCCCTCTGTCCTTGGCTGTTTGGAAATCCATCCCAAGAGGGTAAGATCCTCTGAAAGAAACAGAAGAGTGTTAGTCTGACTGCTGGATTTCAGGAATGAATCCAGGGTTTATGTCACTACCAAATGCCTTGCCAGAGGGAAGAAATAGCCAGCCACCTATGGAGAGAAACAGCATTGTGTCCCAGTGGGCTCCAATTACTGCCACTGACTTTTGCAGGCACTGGTTATACTGACATTGGGCTGGAAGAGTAGGTGGGTGAAACATGACTGATCTCTGGCTTGATGTCATCCTGTAGTCGGGTTCAAAGGCAATTCTAGTGGCAAAGCAGTAAAAAAGATGAGGAATGAAAAATTTCTACTATTGCAAACTCCGTATTTTGATAGGAAATGAATTACACCAGGATTCTGTTGGAACACAATCCTGATAATTATTTTTTTTAATGCACTGTTTGGTACGTTGGTACTTAACAAGTTTTTTAGAATCGTGACTAGAGAAACAGATGCTCCGAGTTTTGTCTTTGCTTTGATCAAAGGGTTTTTTGTTCAGTTAGCTGTATAAAGAGACTTGTTTTCAACAATCCTTGCTTCCCAGGCTTCATTTTTTGAATTAATTCGGAGGTCTCATCTTTCATATTGTACTTGGGAAACTTAGTGAGAATGCAAATGTCTAAAAATAAATAAATATTAGAAAAACTGGGACACAAACTTATGGAATTTCACAATTCAGCAATTTTAAAAGGCACTTCTTAACATATAATTTTGTGTTTCCTGTGTTCTAAATATATGATCCCTGAGGGAGAGGTGACATTTTTGTACTAATACCAGTACAGTGATCTTGCATGAAGCCTTTACATCCTAATTAAAAACAACAGTCAATAATAATACTCTTCATGTAACAATGCCTCTGTAATTTAAGCACATATTCTTCAAAGGTATTGCTGAGAACAAACATGAATATCAAAGGTGAAAATATTGTATAATGTATCTTTGGCCATATTCAAGTCTCTTTCAGGAAACCTGGTGAGGCAGACCAACCACAGATATATGCTGTAGCAACTAATTTGATCAATTTACTTACATTCGATGAAGTTCTAAACTACAAGTGTGTTGTTCCCTCGGCTAGAAAAAATAATGTCAAAACTTCAGGTTCAGGAACTTATTTGGGGGGGTGTGGGTTTATAACAGAGCTGGTGGATGTATGTAATAACAGGCAAAGAATTGCAGGTGGTATTTTTATGTAGAGGTTGATAGCTTGGTTGCTGTTCAGGTGACCTGATTTTGAGAGCCTTTAAGTTGGAAACTGGACTTGTGATGTTCTCTACCAAAATTCAGGCTACAATATAAGTACTTTTTGCAAAGCAAAAAAAATTATTAAAGGAATAACATGCTTACTGGTGTTATGTTGTTATTAACTTTGGCAACTCTCAAACACTGGCCAAATATAAAAATGATTCAGAGTCAAGTCCATTGCTTTTGACCTTGTAATAAATAAAAGCTTTCTAAAAACCAAGCTAGACTAAAATATTAAATCCCGGCTCCAAAAGAGAAACACAACTCAAAACAAAACCATTCTATAAGCACAAATGTCCCTGAAATCCTTGGCTGAAGATGTACAACATGAACAATTCTCTGGCTCATGACTGTGGAAAAAGCTGTTCTTCATTTAAAATGTTTGTCATCAATGTAAACCCATCTTTAATTATAATTAATGGAAGGGGCTTTTATGTGCTGGAATAGTAATATGTTGCCAAGAGTTCAGCTTGGCACATATTCCTGAATTACAGCAGAGATTGAGCTTAAAATGGAGCAAAGAATAATGTGTAAAGCTGTCAAAGATACAATGAACTGAAAACAATACAGTAGCTATAACTTAAAGTATTGACAGACAGGAAGTATTCTGTGAGTGACTTTTAGGAAGACATGGTTTTTTCCCCTCTTTTAGTTCCTGATTTGTTTTTTCTAACTTTGGACAAAAGTCTTGTTTAGATTTGTAGTTAGTGCAATTTAATTTGTCGGGAACGGAACCACTGAAACATTCACCTCAATCTTATCTTAACCAGCTTACAGTGGTGTATTTGTACTTGCCAGGCTGCTTGACCAGCTGCTAAAAGACACTGGCCAGCATTACAGTATGTCCTTAGAATTAAAATGCAGCTCACATTGAGGCTCAAGCATTTAAGATCCCCAGCTCAGCTATTGCCACTGTTTGCTTCCATGTTTTCTCATCCTTGACAGCAGCTATGCACCTAGATTATTCCATGGCTGCGCTCACAATTGGAGAGGAAAATAAAGAACTACTACTGTATGGCAAAGATTCACTTTGAAGTCCTTTCACCAGCAGTGACCAGTGAGGAACATTTCCTCTCATTTTGCATGCAGTGCCATTGTGACTGCTCAGCCATGGAACTCTTCCCTTGGTCTGGTGAGTACCAGTGTGTACCAGTTGATGCTAAACTTCAGTAACTTCGGCTTCAGCAAGGGTCCCTGTGGTCGGGCTGCAGCCCATTTCATGACACTTGAAAATGTAGCTTTGCCTGTCTCTAATATCTGAGCTATTAGAGTCTCAGATCCTGACAATTGTGCAAGGCAACCGGGTATATCTAGGCAGTGTTGTAACTGCACTCTGGTTATCCATGTCAGCTAGCACAGAAATGTAATCATGTCAGTCTTGATTTTGTATTTTTACGTATTTCATGGAGCAGCATAATTTATCTCACCAAACTTTATCTGTCTAAAGAGTGGGCAATTTACTTCAAGGCATTCCTTTAACCTCTTTTATCCATTCCGATTTTCATGGATTTCTACTGAAGACAGTATGAATGAGCTGCTTGTCTTTGCTCTCTGTTTGAGGGAGGCACAAAGCACACAAATAAACCCCAAACCATTCTGCTTCAAGGAATTATTCTCATTTAAACAAATCCATCACATAAAGCTAACAGAAATTACAGCACCTTTCTTTATTATTCTTTGGGCACCAGAATACTCAGCAGAAATATAAATTACCTATAAATTACCTTCTCACTGCTTTTGTAGAGACTGAACAAACCAGAGCTTCACAGAACATTCTCAAAAATTATCCCCAATACATACAGTCTGATCAATTTTCTAGTCAAAAACCTGTTGAGCTCCAATTGAAATGGTAGCTTCCTACCAATTATGAAAAATAAGGGTTAGATCTTAGAAAATACAAAAGTTGCTCTTGAATAAAACAAATTTCCCAAGGTCACTTGCAGTCAGTAGCTGCCTTGAGAACAGAAACTTGATACTATCTTCCTTTTTCACTCAGGCATTTAACACTAAATGAACAAGCCTTTAAAAAATACATCAGGAAACACATATTTCATTGATAATTATCTTGCCAAGTGTTTTTATAAATATGAATAAATAAGTATGCATGTAACTAAGTACAAATAAACATAAGGTTTATGGGCTCTTCATATAAACTTGTAATATATATTTCCCAGGGGATTTGCAGGATCACTTCTAAAACATTACAAAAGATGTAGAATACAAGCTACACTGCAAATCACTTGACTTAAAACTTTATTATAAATTGATGTGTGCATCTTGAGAGCTTTCACTAGTCCCTAGTATGTGTTCAGCAGCTCGCAAGCACACTCAGCAAGACTGGAGTAACACCAGCTCTATAAGTGTTTGTGTAAGTGTCTATAAATGTGATTTCAAAAAGGGTTCTAGTTTTTTTAATGAGATGGCTGCAACTGAAAAAAATCCCCAATGCACAAGGACTTAATTGAATGAATAAAGCATTTCTGAAATTTGCATTTTTACCTATACGAAAGATACACAAGATGAATTGCTGTTGACTAAACTATCTTTTTTCTGCAAAGCAATGTTGTAATATGGGAATTTACTTTTAGCTGACTATATTGATTCACAATATTGACTCTACCACTCTTGATGACCCAAAGTTACAGGTGTTGCCTATTCTATTGACAAAGATTTTGCTTTTTAAAAATTTTCTAAGATGACTTGGAAATTTCTCTCAGTATTAGGGATTTTTCAGCAGGGATGTTTTGAACAATTTTATCAACTTTAAGCATCTAAATCTAGACATTTTGTAGTTTAAAACCCCAGAATTTCCAAAAATATTATCTCCTGCTGTACCTGCAGTGTTACATGACTCTCAGCTTACTAGTAGCAACTGAGATAATGGAAAAAAAAAAAGCTAGTCATGTAGAGATTTTACAAATTCAGTTGTCATAGAGAAATGAAACACAATACTATGAGGATTGCTGCAGATAACATTCAATCACCCTAAACTGAAGCTGAGGATAAAGATGTCTTCTTCATAGACATTAACAGACCAAGCTGCCATGATGCTTCTAGACCTTCAGAGACCGCTTAACATGGTAACAATCAGACAAGCACAGAATTTCAGAATGCAGTCACAAAGAGATTCACAGTATCATTCCCAGGGAAATTTTGTGAAAGGGCAAAACAAAGACCTATAGACTATGAACACAAATGAAAATCATATTTTCAAAAAGAAAAAAGTCATTAATTAATTTTAACCTATGTATGAGAGTATGGCTTTCATTAATATATGCATATATAATTTCACTACAGTATTTTTTGATATGTTGATTCTTACAATGACATATACACCAGCCTGGAGATATTATTTCCTAAAACATTCCACATGCTGAATGGTCTTTACACCACTTGCCTACCCTTTCACAAACTGTTAAGTGATCCTTGAAGACTCTTTAGCCTGCTTATTTTTCTTAATCATCATTGCATCTGTGAGGACGCCATTTACCTAAAACGAATCCAAGATTTCATGGCAGTTGAGTGACCATCTTTAAAAGAAAGACAAAAAGAGGTCTTCACTTCACTGCCTCTGAGCAGAATTGCAGCAGCTTTTATCAGGCACAGAATGCCAACACGGACAGGAAGTAATTTACCATTATGTCATAAGCCTGAAATTTTCTGTGTTCTCTTTTTTGAACTGCCTACTGATGAATCAAAGCATATGTTACAGCTTGAACTTTGGGGGGGTTTTTTTTGTTGTTTTTTTTTTTTTTTTTTTTTTTTTTTTTTTTGTGCAGTTATTATTTGAATCATATTATACTCCGTGGAATTACATTTTCATCAATACCTTTCTTACTATTTCTAATCTTACAGGAACACATTTAGCTATGGCAGCTGACTCACCCCTAACAGGCATTTGTGAAAATAAGAACATATGTACATATAACAAAAGAAACTAAGTGCATAAACTGCTGTAAATGCAGCCTAATTTTGCGTATTCCATTTAATCTCTCATCAGCCTCTGACACAAATTTAGTGTGCCAAGGTTGTATAAATATGAAGCAAACCAGAATATAATCAAATTAGGCTAGGCTGAACCCTAGTAAGAGATCACACTCAACCAAAGTTTATCTACTACAACCACTGACCTGCTACTCCAAGAAATTGTGATGTAAGTGAGCATAAAAACGATGAAGTCACCCAAGAATGTTCACCATTTTCTCTATCAACTGCTGAACAAGCTTGGTAGTTCTTGAAAATTACTGATGCAGGTGTTTGGCAAAATGAATCCAACATTATTTTGAGGATAAGCATAATCTTCCTGTAGTATCAGACAACTGGCTTCAGTTGAAGTTCCAAGATTACTCTTTTGAATAGAAAAATGCCAACACTTTTTTCTTTTCTTTCATTCAGAGTTGTCTTCCATAGCAACAAAAACCCCAATGAGGGCAGAGGAAATTTTCTCCCCTATTCTGGCCATTCAATTAGTAGCAAAAGATAAGTATTACAATAAGGAAGGAAAGCTGCTGACAGGCATTAGAAAATTCACTGGCAAGGAATTTCTTCTCTCAACCTACCTTCTCTTGATTCTGGCAGAGTGGACAATCACATTCGAAGCAATACTGGCGCAGCAGCTGCTTTTGGCGTTCCCTGGTAGGCATCAGTGATTCAACGTAGCTGATGGTGAGCTGTATGCAGTACATAAAAAAAAAAAAAAAAGAGTTTGTATATTTTACAAAAAATCCATTTTCTGCGTATGTATTAGCAGAGGCAACATTTTTTTGGATACAACATTTTTACCAGCATAAAATAAAATGCTAACAGATTATTTTCTAGAAGAAATTGACTACTTTTACAGAAGATGAAAAAAGAGAAAAATAATTTCCATGGAAGAACACTTTTTCACATTTCAGGATCAATATTGTTTGAAATTATTAATTCCACCCAAAATTATCACTATTTCAACTTTTAATCCTAATTTGGAAGAAAAATAAAAGAAAAGAAAAGATGGCAAAGAAACTATGCATAAAGTATCTGAATTCCTTGTGCATTAGATCTCATTTTCTGTCTAGCTCCAGAGCTTAAGTGTGTATTTACCACTACTGTTATACAATATCCAACTATCTCACAATTTTTTTCTCAGGGAAGACCCTACTTTCTTGCAAATATATGTTTGAGCCTGAGGATAATTCCTCTTATGCCATATCCATTTTCAGTATGTCTGTGATGTTTCCCTTGTGACCAAGGAAGGACAAAAGCATTGCAGGCTAAGTTGTTGAAACTACTGACAAGAAGATTTATTAAAATGATAAAAGAAAATTTGTGCCTAAATTTGTGCCATTTTCAACTTCTTACACTATACAGAGTGAATTCCAATGAACTACAGAGAAATCTGTAGTTTGTTCACTTTGACGTCTGCTAGAAAGAATTTTACAGGACTAACCATTTGTAGAGTTCTTGAAATGTTTAAAGTTCTTCACAGGCACAAACTAATGATAAGGAAAAGAATATAACAAAAAACCCAGCTCAGTTCAGACCAGCATACAGTCACATGCTATTCAGAGATTACACTATATGCCCAACACACTTTGAAACACTCCAGAGGGGTCAGAGCTGAAAAAAATCAGGTCACATTATTTCATCCTGAGCCTACACACTTCAACTAATTGGGAGAATTTTCACATGGCTTTCAGTTAAATCATGAGAGTCCATTCAAAGAAATTACAGGAAAACCTGACCAATTTTAGTAATGACCATGAAATCCATTGTAAGAACCTGCATTTTTGCAAATTAGTGAGCATTCTAATTGAATGAGCAATTAACAACAACTAAAACAAAGCCTGCATTTTTTTTCATTTATTATTACAGTGTAATTTGATTACATATTGAAGGAGGATTGTGTTAAAAGAAATCTACTGAGATGGCAAAGTCAAGCATTTAAAATAAATATGGCCTCATAATTGAAGATTAATAGTATAATTAATGAAAGGGACAAATTAAAATTCCACAATTAATCAAAAGTTAGAAAGTGTGAGAACTTTGTTAGGTTTAGAATTCTATATAACGTTGTTCTGTCCCAGCTTGTGCATCTCTGAGCCAAGAGAGGATTAGTCTCACCACTACTGGCTTACAGCAGAACAGTCTGTACTAATATTTTACACGGGAGTCATAGGTTTCCCTCTGATCTTTCTGCAGCGAATGGATGGAAATTGTCCTGCTTATTTATTTTCCATCCTTTTCTTCCAAGCTTTGTCTCTTCTGCCCCATTATCTCCAATGTCCCTCTTACTCTTTCTCTTCTTTTCTCTACCCCTCAACATGAGTATCATTTTCCTGTCTTATTCTCAACACCTGACTATCTAAACCTGTTTTCTAGCTATAAATTCTAGGTCCTTGCATAGCCACTTTTGGTACAATGGGATGATTTCATCCTTGTGCCAGTCTCAGATCTGTCCTTTAGCCTTATCTTACACCTTTCCCCACTGTATTCACTTGCTTTCCCAAGTTAACAGTCCTTGTTGCCCTACTCTGATTTCTCAAACGTCTTCAGTGACCCCAACAACTTTGTCCTCACTTCTTTCCACAGCTGGTCCTAATCTGCATCCCCCTTGGTGTGGTAAGAAAGATCTGTCTCCCTTCCTTCCCACAAAGCATTTTCCATCCAAGCTGCAGTCCTAACCTCATCCTTCAGACATTCAAAACCCAATTTCCCTCTCCCATCAAAAGGCTCCCAATCTTCATGTCTCCTTGAAACTCACAAATGTTTTTCCCTGTCTCGTCCTCTGCATAAACATCTCTGGTTTTGACTCATGTCCTACTGGGCTTTAGGTTCAGGTGGCATCCAACAGTAAAAAGGATTTAACCAAGTTCAGATACAGTGCAAGACAGTAGGAATCTTTTGGGAAAAAAAAATCATGTGAGATTAGTCTATTCTTTGACAAAACATTTAAGACAATGGTTTAAACCCTGTCATTACTATTGAAACTGTCATTAGGCAGGGTTTAGCTATAATACTGCAAAACAAACACAGAGCCAACACCAAATATACCTTACCTATCCAGCCTGCAGGCTTTATCCCTTTCTCTCTTTATATTTTTGGCTTTCCTCCCCTTCTCCCCTGACTTTTTTTTTTTTTCATTTATGTTGCAGAAACCTTGGGGGTAGGAAGAAGTTTCAAAAAAGACATTTTGTTTTCAGAGGTTACCAAACAGTTGTGGATATGAACAGTAACAACATGCTCTGGATTAAAACATATGACTAGACAGAAAGAGGAGAAGAGGCTTCATCACATTGCTCTCTTCTTTTAGCATTTTAACAACTTAGGGTCTCTCTTGCCCAAGTTCAAATTCCCAGCCCTGCCAGCAGAAATCCATAAGTGAAAAAATGTTTGTAGCTGGCAGACTGAGTGATAAAATATAACTAGAATATTTAGAAACATGATCAACCTAACAGTGACTGAGCCTATACTAATAATTTAATTGTTTAAAAACAAAATTTCTGTATTTAAGTCTCTATTCTATTGTTGCTTTAATTTTGGATCACTTCACTAGGCTCATTTAACTTGCACATATTTAGGAAATATGCCCATTTATCAAAAGTTGTCATAATGGTATTTGCATGTGGGATGTATGCTACTAATTAAAACATTACTTCAACTGACCAAAGCTTGCCTCTTTATTGCATTGTTTATAAAGAATGCAGTAAATCTTTCCCCCCCGAACTGGAGAATATGTATTAAAAACATTTATGAAGGCAAGGAATATTTAATAGCCATGAGACTTATTGACTCTTAAGACTCATGTGAGAGAAATACAGCACTGTCTGATCCCTGCTTCTTGCTCTGACACATAAATTCTTTAATCATGGATATGGTGGTTAGTTTCTTATGTTCCTCATCTGCCAACTGAGGTAGACACAATTTTCCAGTACTGCCACGATGCAGTGGACTTAATTTATGTGGGGTTTTATTGTTTTTGTTTGGTTTGGTTTGTTTTTTGGTTTGAGTTGGTTTTTTTTTTTGGTAACAGAATATAAGCCAAAAAATTCTCAGACAGAAAATCCTGTAAAAATTTAAAATCAAGTATTTCAATGCTAGTGGCAGGGAAAAAAAAGGGAATCTTCTTGGTTTTGCAATCATGGCTCTCAGAATTTTAGGGAGGGTTGTGTAAAGAAATCTCTTTCTGAGACAGAATTATAGAAGTGCTTAACAGTCTGCACTCTTTCTGTTTTGGCATATAAGATCAAAATGCCTTCTCTAGTGGTACAAAACCAGCACACCTTCTAATTCAAGGAAAAATTTGTTTCCAAAAACTTAAATGGGACAAAATGTAATGTGTCAAGCATACACAGATACAAAACTTCTCACAGAATTACAGTAACAAAAACATTATATAACTTGGTTGAAATCTGTCATGAAAATGGATGTATTTGCTCATCATCTGAAATCATCATGTGTTTTCAGTATTTAAAAAGTATGTTGCTCTGTAAGGTACCGTCAGTTACATGATATTCTGAAGAAAGATACAAATTTGCTCTAACTCTGAAGCTGGTGAGAAGCAAAGCACCCATTTTGGAGCAGAACTGCACCTCAGCTAATCCATTCTGTCTCCCAGCAGGACTAATTGATTTGAAGCCATACAACTTCTGATTGGAGAGGAAGCGAAATAATTTCATATCTGCCTGCAAAACACCAGGTAGACTCAGCAACTAACAAAATGTCAATTGAAATTATAACACACATCTTGATGCTGTTTGAAGTGGTTACTTAAGGGTAGGGAAATGATGAAGACTTCTTAAGAGTAGGCTGCTTGTCTTTTTGACAAAACTAGCTGATAGGCTACTTTACCAGTAAAGGAGCCCTCATGATCTCTAGATGAAGAATTTTTGCTTTTTTATAATCCTTCTCCATATCTCACCTTTCTTTGCAGCATTTAAATTTCATTTTTGCGAAGAGCCACAAGTAAAGGAAATCTATGTATGCTGTCAAATTAACGTCATCTTAAGTTACAAAAACTGTAATAGTCAACATTACAGAGAAGTTGTGGAGGCTCCATCCCTAGTAGAGTTCAAGGCTGGCTTGGATGGAGCTCTGAGCAACCTGGTGTAGTGAAAGGCGTCTCTGCCCACAGCAAGGACAAGATGATCTCTGAGGTCCCTTCCAACTCTAAACATTCTGTAATTCTGCAATTATCTTGAAGAGCAAAAAGGTGTTATAATTAGTTCTGAGATGCTGGAAGCAAAGTTCAGAAAGCTGAGATGCCCACAACAGCCAGTCATCTCAGCTCCCCATGTCTCTGTTTTCCCTGAAATTATAGGTGGTCAACAGCTCCTTAGCATGAGTAAACTGCTGCAGTGTGCTCTGACAGAAAGCACTACAAATGTGCAAAAATATATTCCTTTATGGATGGAATAGTCCTCTTCTACTAATCTGAGCTTGACTTAGCTTCTTATTTGTGATAAATCTTAGTGCTTAATATCTATTAATTATTTTATAGATGATCTCATTCTGTCTGCATCTACTGTAAGTTTGAACAAGATAAGAGAAAATTTCTAGTGATTATAATTTTCTTTTTTGCTTCATGACTTGAAATAATCTTCATCTTACCATCTCAGAGCACCCAATTTATTCAGAAAACCCAATCAGTTTCCTCCCTAACATATATCTTCATTAGCTCAGATCATGACATCAGTAATATAAGTTAAAACTCAGCTCACAACAGATGATACAGTTTCACATACATATGTTTGTAAATTCAATACCTGGCGATTACTAAAACTGAGCTCACCCTGCTGCAGGCAAGCAGAAAGGCAGTGTGGAAAGTTGCACCAAAGTCATTATGCAGAACACAAAATGAAAAGTGGTACAAGTTGTGTATAAGGAAAAGTAAATAGATACTGACAAGAATATTGAACTGCTGCCTTGTACATACCCTCACAAAAATTTTATTTCCCTTCCTCTTCCCGTAACAGATCTAACCTAATACTGACTTCCTTAGGCCCATTTTCTTCCTGTTAAAACATTAAAATCTACTGTATTTTTAAATAAGCAACCCATCTTAGTGAACTGGGAAGCCAAGAGGAAAGTTATGGTTTATGGATAAAATAGAAGGAAGGTGTCTATAATAACACTTAAACAAGAATGCTGAACTGAAAAATGTCTATAATTAATAGCTCCACAAACATATATTGCATCCTGAAAGAGTTCTCTTGGCAAAAATGTAAGTATGCAAAAACGTTTCTGTTGGTTCTTTGTAGTACCTACATTTCTGCTCCCTCAGCAAAGTTTCATAGAGGAGCAGAGAGGGAAGGAAAAGGAAACAATTTCTATTTCTGTCCCTTGTTTTTCCATGTGGAATGCATTGGGAAATTGTTTACCTGAGGTGATTAGTTGATTAGATATTAGTGAGCATTGTTTGGCCCTAATGGCCAATGGAATGCACCTGTGTCTGGACTCTCTCTGAGGGAGTCACGAGAGAAATTACAGTAGTAGTTAGATATGATAGTTAGAAGTTAGAATGTAGTTTTAAGATCTCCTCTTTAAATATATATTAATGTATTGAAATATAGTTATAATAAAGAAACTATTCAGCCTTTTGAACTAGAGTCAATCATCATCTCTTCCCATCTCGGGTTCACCTGCATCCTTCCCTGCCACAGTTCTTAACAATATTTCACTGCAAAAATATTCTACCACTTAACTTATTTTGATGGCTTAAAACATTTTCTACCATTTGCTTACTTTGATGCTGTACTATCTTTGGGAAATAATACAGTAAAAAAGAAGAAACTTCATAGGGAGGTAAAGAAATACTGTGTCTAAATCAAAATAAGTATGGTCTTCATATTCACAGAGTTTTAAGAAGAGGTGTGAATCATATTTACATTAGGTAATGATTTTGAAATGACGAACAGCTAGGACTGTGTAGGTCATTGATGCATCTGAAATTACATACATGCACACATCTCTTTTCAGATCTTATTAAGCAAATTCAGTACTGCATTGCTGCAAAACACTTTTTTTTTGATTTCCAGCCACAGACCTTTATTTTCAAATTAGATGAAGTGCTGTTGTAAAAATAAAGTAGAGAATACCTTGGATCAAATCACAGATCTCTTGAAAAGGATATTTTGAAGTCTTTCCTAGTGAAATGGACAAGAAAACAAACCTTGTTTTGCTGCTTTCACTGTCAATGAAAGGTTTACTACAACTGCACGGTTGCCGCCTGACAAATGTTATTGTTGCAATGACTTAGGGAACACTGCATTCCACTCAGAAATATTTTAAGCGTTCCCGTCAGGGTAAAGACACTCAAATACAAACTAAATGAAGTGCCTAGAGGAGCAAAGGAGGAACAGGAATTTATCAAGACTGCTAGTGATTTATGAGAAGTAATGATTACGGGGCCCAGGCAGTGTGAAGAGATGATTCTATTTATCATTTTCCCACTGATAGCTATGTGCTAGAAAGTGGCATCAATATATCATCAAAATATTAAGCTGGTGGCCTAGCAGTCTGGAATTTATTTAGGGAGATGTCATTGTTGCAGGTGTCTGTGATGGAAGGGAGGACAAGTTAATTACCTCTTCACCAATCTGGATCTCTCGGACAGAGTGAAGCAAAAGCTGGTATCCTTCAAAAACAATCACGCAGTTTGGGTCACAGCTGTGGTTCAGTAAAGACATGCTGTGAGGGGTGAAAGAAAGAAAAAAAACTTAACAGAGTAGTCTCAACTGCCATTTCCCTTTAATCATTTGAAAGTAGCTAACATGGTTACATGTGAAGTATCAAACAATTAAGTATCACGAAACAAACAGATTTCCTGTTAAATCAGCTGCTCTTGGTTAGGGGAGGAAAATTAATGCTTAGAAGATTTATATTCACTGGTAATAGCAGCCATATCGGGATCTCTTCAGATGTTTCTGCCTTTTGCGTACTCAGGGCAGGAGGAAGGCAATGGCCTCCCATTGCCTCTTCGAGAGCCCTGATTCAGGGGACAGGGCAAGTGGGGAACAAGGTAACCTTGTTACTTTGACAGTTCAGAGCAGGAGGGACTGAGTCATACTTCTGCTGCTTCTGCTCAGTTTCAGGGCACTAACCTTATCGATTACCTGACTGTCATTGCAAGCACAGCTCAAAGGGCCAACAATCAACATGTATTTCATATCAGAAG
Organism: Ploceus nigricollis; assembly: GCA_013399945.1. Taxonomy (NCBI): domain Eukaryota; kingdom Metazoa; phylum Chordata; class Aves; order Passeriformes; family Ploceidae; genus Ploceus; species Ploceus nigricollis. The sequence goes on along the minus strand of VXBC01005961.1, from coordinate 210,756 downwards.
AAAATGGAGTATACCATGTCCCAAAGCTAAAGAAGTTGGTGCATAGAGCTGAAAGAAGAAATATGGTCATTGCCTCGCTTTTCATGCATATTTTGGCCCAGCCTCTGTTCTTGTGGCATGTGACAGCTGGGGCAGCACAGCTCATTAGGGAGCTGCTGGCACCCTCAAGAACACAAGCACACCCTTCCCTCTCTCTGAAGGAGGCTGCTAACAACATCTGCTATATACTTCTGAATCACGAGTTTCCTTAGCTGAGAAACAACTGACTTTGCCAGGCAAACATTTCTGCCGTAGCAGAAACGGGGTTGATGGTTCTTTCCCTATGGGAATGACCCAAAGAATAATTCTGGCATTATTAGCCTGGAATAAGAATTTTTGGCTTATCCAGCTCCTGGCTGCATTTATATTCTGTCCTTCTCCTTGTCTGATTCAGCAACTCAAAATCCCAACTGTTGTTGGTAAAATAGAGGATGTTGCCGAGGCTCTGAGCCCTGTACCAAACTGTGTTTATTTAGTTTTTTGACTCTTACAGGAGGTATCAACAGGGGTCTGACTCTTTTGGTATCTCTTCTGGCCTAATAAAATAGCTGTGGTTAATCTGCTCAAGAACCCACTGGGAGAGTATCCATTACACTTATTGTGAGATCAGTGGGCACACTCTCAAAGCTGCTCACAATGTGATGCACAGCAGGACCATAGGATTTTACCTACTTTAAAATATATTGTGATGCTGAAGCTCTCAAGCCATACAACAATATACAACCTCTTAATAAGGCTTAATAAAGAACTTTTAATTAAATCTCATGTCATGGAGACACTAGTGGGTTTGATGACAATTTCCTCTGGAAGCATATGAATTCATCTGGAAGGATATTTGCCCAGGACTTGTAAACCACAGATTTAAAGTTCTCAATTTTTCCAGCTGTTTTGCTATAACAAAACTCAAACTGCTCTGAAATGACCTGGGAAAGAGTCTCTGGCATCCCTTGGCAGTGCATTATCATTGAACACATAAAGATACTTTCTTCACAATTAAGGGCTTTTTCAACAAAAAGCAAGCATTTCCCTAATAATAATGCTCAAAAATAATATTTAATTTTTCCCAATTATTGTTTTCATTCCATTATGAAATCAATTTACTGTTTTGCACTTTTCATTACACTAATTCCTATGTCCTCCTAACTACCTTTTCCTCATCTTTACTGCAAGGCAGACCTCAAGATATTAAGTGTCCTTAGTTAAATCTTACATATGACATTAGAAGGAAAAGAAACAGCAGTGACAGGCCCACTGAGGTACTGACAAACATAATTCAACCATTCATTACCAAAAAAATTAGACAGTAAAACATACTTTTATATTTATGATTACAGGTTACTAATCCTATGAAGATAAAACCTTTATTGGTACATACTTCTTTCCTAATACAAATAAGAAACAATAATAAGAAATTCAAATATTAACATCTATCTCTTAAGGGACCTATCTTTTCACCTTACTGGTTTCTTTGTTATGGTAATTTACTTATAAATATATCAATCTTTTTCTTTTAATTACTAATTCTGAAGGCTCTCAGCTGCAAAATATCTGTATTCTAAAGCATTGTTGAACAGGTTTCCCTCACTAGTCCCAGTTGCACAGTCTTGATGTCAGCATTTATTTTTAATTAGAAAAGACTACCACCTCCATAAAAATAAAATATAAAGATGTATGCTATTTAAACTGCTTTAATGCAGTAATCAGGGCTATTAAGAATGCTTTCAACTAGATTGTATTTTTTTTACTCTCCTTTAATTTATTTCCATTTCCCAGTTTCTCATTTAGACATGGTACCTGCTGCTTTGATGGTCCTTACAGCTACCTTGGAAAAAAGGAGAAAAAACTGACATAGATTTTGCCTGTGAATGAAGCAGTGTCCACAGTACCTGGGATACAGGCCAACACCAACATCCTGCATCTCTCCATTACTGACGGTGAAACAGTTACAGGTCACCTGTAAAAACAAGGGAAAAAAATCCAGGATTACCAGAATCATTTGGAAACCCCACACTCAAGTGAAAAAAGCCTTCCAAAATAAAATGAAGGGGCAAATGGTAATTAGATGAGAAACATTCAAGCCCAACACTAGTGCTCTTTCATTTTAGAGCAATCACATCTGGGACACACTCTCCTGTAAAACTGCTGTCAATTAAAAGCAGAAATATTAGTATCCTGAAAAAATGTGGGGTTAAACACATGCAGGGGCCCTACTTTCCTGAAGTAGAAGGAAAAGAAGAAAAAAAGCCACCCTACACAGAGCCTGAGAAGCTCAGCCCAGGAACAGCCTAGCAGATGATAGTGACTACTGATGAAAAGAGAGGCTGTTTTCCATGCGGGGACTCTGCTGATGCCAGGCTCTCACAGCACCTTTAAATGAGTAGCAGTGGAACCCAAAGAAGATATATATGGGACTGTTTTCAAGTAAATAGCAACCTCAGTTGTGGCAACCTGATATGGGCACAAATACATGCAAAGGCTGTGAAATAATTTATCTTTCACGTTATGGGTATTTTGGTTTGCATGTAGAAGATCTGACGACAAAGCATGTTCAAATTGCCATCCAAGAGAAACACAACCTTTACTTTAATTTCAAATATTCAGATTGTAACGTATTCTTCCTTCATACAATCATACAAAATTAAAGTGGTTTTAGAAAAGAATGGGGAAGAATGGAAGATTCCTGTAAGCAGATTTAGTCCTACCCCAAACTATCAGACTGAGCCTTTTTGGTGTTCAAGATATATCAACACTTAGTAAATGATTAACAAGTACAACTTTCATGTGCTTAAATGAAAAAACAGAATTCGATTGTGAATGTATTTTTAAAGTATTTGATTTCTGGGGAAGAGCTGGTTTTGGTGGTTTTTTACATTCTTTTTTTAAATATGTTGATCAGTTATCATTGATGTATTAATATCTTCTTTAGAAAAGTACTGCATGATACTGCATATACAAGTCCCAGGTCTCTTCTGCATAGCATTGGATTATTAATATCATTAATTCTCATTAGAACAGAAAATGAGTTAAGAGTAGGGCTTGGCAGACATGGAAATGAGATTTGAAAGTTACAGTTTTATTCACAGAATAATTGTCCAGAGCAGTAAATGCACACCTATGTTTTAAAGAGGTATGCTGAACAATTTAATAGTATAACTTATCCTATAAATTGACAAATTATTATTTATGAGACCATTAACCATAAGGTGAAAATGAAATCCTCTTTCAAAATTTCTCATAAATTATGACAGCAACATTAATTTAAATAAATGTACATGCAGTAGGGCATGTGTCTTTGTAAACTGTTAAACAATACTTTGATTAGTCTATTATTTATGTAACCCATTCAAATGTTCCCTATCAATTACCAAAATCATACATCTTAGTTATTTTTTTCCTGTTGACATTGGGTAGAAAGTGTCAAACAACTTCTGAGCAAAGATTAGTCCATTTCAAGTAGCAATTATCCTGGTTCTAAAAATATTGACTTTATTTTGGTATTTATTAAAAAAATAATGCCTTCCAGGTAAAATAGAAAGAAAGCCAGCTTTTGTGAGCCTTAGCTCTCTAACAGATCATAAAGTAGCAGAGGTCAAGCATCTCTTCGAAACAAATGAACTCCTCTTTCTTGCAAATCTCTTATTATTACCATAACATATTTATATTAATAATATTGAATTTTGATCACCATAGAGTTATAGAGACTGTTTCATAATTTTCTATTAAAGTTATGTATTATATTATATGAAAAGTTTGACACACAGAAGTCACAAGAGTTTTACTTCTTCCTTTTTGAAACACGCATTGGTTTTTCATACCAGGATAAATTCAAAGAAAAATTTGAGATTAATGAATATGCTGAGATTCAGACATGAAGAGCTATTTTTAATAGTAGTTCATTGTGAGGCACTTTTTAACCTCTTAGCTATTTTTACAGTATACAGGTGCATCTCAAAATCCAGTGAGGCAGTGAAATGCCATCTAGTGTCTAATTATTTACAGTTTCAAATATAATACTGGGAATCCAAAGTATATAGGGCCAAATCTAAAAAGGTATTTAATACACAAACACAGGCAGAAGCCCAACTGGTCCCATGAGTTCTGAGCTGTATGATTTAGTGCACAATCCTGCCAGAGGCATAGGAAGTGTCAGGTGCTCTGAGGTTTGTTTAACCTCCGAGAAGACAATCTTTCCTCCCTTTTAAGCTCAGGAATGGAAAAAACCAACAGTGATACACAAATCATGTGTACTGCAGATAGTAACTCTAGTCATGGCTGCTTTCTGTGCTCAGCAAGTGGAGAGAGAGGAACTGAGATTAGGGTGGAGAGAGGAGGAAGATCTCACCATTTACAGTGTGAGAAATTCTGATGTAATGACAATCCTCCATAGACAGCTAGAAGCCTACAATGATATAGAATATGAAATATTCATAGTCTGTTACTATATCGTTGGTTTTTTTGTTCTCTTTTAGATTTGTTAGAAAGTTTCTAAAAATCTACTGAATCACCTCTACATTTCTATTTACATAAACTTCTGGGGTGTTTTAAGTCTGAGTTAAAGATCTGTTCTATCAAGGGGAGTTATGAGATTTCAAAACAAGAGCTGGTATTGTAGATCATAACTCCCAAGGAACAAAATGAAGACGGCATTTTTTTAGAGAACACCCAAAGAAAAGTCAGATTCTCTAGCTTCCCAAAATTCACAGACGTAGCTCAAATAACAGCCAAATCTGGAGTATCCAACATTTCTGCAGGAGAGCATGAGTAAGCTGCTTGTTCCTGAGGCAACTGTTTACAGATCACAGCCTACTGGGACTGGAAGCTAACTAACTCCGTTTCTAGGGGAAAAAAACCCAAACACATAAAACCAAGGCAAAACAAACATTTTCTCATGCATCACAGCATTTCTTTCAAGTTTCATGGTTATTTTGTGCTATCTTTTTTCTGCCTTAACTGACCCACCTTATTCCTTATACTACAACCAGGTTCTATGTGATCACAGATTTAAAAATAAGAAAAAGAAGCAATTCTCAGCAACTGAGTCCTTCAATAACAGTGTTCTTCCATACAACGGTGTGCTCCTTGTTGTCTTAACTCCTGCAGAATCATTTATCTCAGTAATTTAATTTGTGCTTGTCCCTTCTGAATCCTTTAAAAATTCCTCTCTATCCAGCTACAAAGCACTAAGACAGCATATCCACATGCAGAAACAGAACCAAGTACTCACAAAATTTGAGAAAGAAAATTGTCACATATTTCAGAACTTCAAAGTGCAATTTCCTTGCTATTTCTAAAATTTCTGAAAACACACATCTCCCAGCATGAGAACCAAGGGAAAATTCTCAGGGGGGGGGAGTCACAAACTTTTCAAGCCTCCAAAATGCAAAACTTCTAAATATTCTAGAGCGATCAAGGTTAATCATCATAGCCTGTTTGGCCACAGAGCTCTAGCCTATAAACTTAACAGTTTATAGAATCACTTCTGAGTTTTTGAGTTGCCTCCATAGCAATAAATCCTGCAAGGTTATTTAAAAGGAGCTGCTATTCGAAACAACCAAAGCTATTATATAAACTGATTGAATTAAATCAAAAGATTTGTTCTTTTGAGGCTGTACATATTTTAGAGAAGTACGCTGTACCCAGTAAGGTAACACAAGTAGCAGACATACTCTCTCCTAGACTGGTGAACACACAAGGAGTAAACCAACTTTACTGACTAGCCAATACTCTCAGGCATACCTTAAATTTGATTTCCTCTCTGAGCGACTTATGAAAACTTTGTAAATTTACCCTGTAAAGAGGTCACTGTTCTCAAGATATCTAAAGCTACTGTCTGAGAAATCTCTGTCAGTGCCAGACTCACAGTCTAGTGGACAGTCATGATTTATTTTGGTGTTTGCACTTGACAGAGTACAGAGGCTTCAGTTTTGCAGCATAACAAGTTGAATTTGCTCTCAGTTCAGACCTCATTCCTACAGCTTTATACTGAGGATTTGCCTTTGGGTTAAATTAAACAGAGTAACACTTGGCAGGACATTCCAGATTTGGAATTTCAGACACTCAGACAATGAAACACATCAATAAGGGTGTAAGGGAAAGAAAACAAATCATTATTGGCTAACACTTGCTGCACTGATCAAATTACAAACACCAGGGCTAATAATCAATCATTTTGTCTCCACCTGTTCCTGTTACTGCAACACAGTGAGGCAGCCCTTATAACACACGTAAGAAACCCTCCCAAGGACTTCCAAAGGGTATTTGGCACTGATAGGGTCAATAAAATTTTCAGCTCTCATATACAATGACTCCAGCCATCTCTGTAAATGGTGTGTTACAGCCGGTGTATTCTAATCCACCACCAGGAAGAAAGCCATAAGGAACCCTTTCCCCCCCTAATTTATTAAACCAATGTAATGTAAATTAAAAACAGATATTAAAAAGAGCCTTTTCATGGATTATTAAGTTTCTCATTCACACCAAAGCTGCCTGGGTATCACTGGTCATGGCCAACTATTTAGCAAAAGATACTGCAGTGAGTTCTCATGTTAATAGACTTCTAGACTTCTCAAGAGACTCAAACATTTTTCCAGGAGGAAGGGGTGAGCAGTAAATGCTATGTGAGGGGCACATTACCTCAAATGACCAAGACATACCCCAGAGACCTTCTAGAACCACCACATCCCACTACAGTTCTGCACTGATAGCCCTTTCCCACTCAAGGATGAACAGATAACAGGCACAGATGGTTGATAGATCTCAAATCTGCTAATGACTTCATTTGGCATACAGAGCACTAGAGCAACAGTGCTAAATTGTAATGCACAGTATGCCACAGCAGTGACAGGCCTGTCAAGCCCCTGTTTTAAGTGCACAACACTCGACTGCTTGTGCCTACAGTCCAGGACATCCAGGCTTTCTACTCAGACAGAGCTTCTCGCTCTGAAACGGCAGCTCTGTCCATGGTGGGAAGGCATGTGCTACCTGAACACTGTGCTGAAAGGAGGCCTGTAATGAGGCACATTTGAAAACTAGACCTTTGTCTTATATATACATGCTTACAGGTTTTTGCTATATCAGGAACTTAGAATCCAATTCTATGTTGCATTCAACTCAGGACACACTTACTGGCTTCCATGAGAGCCACAGAAACAAAATGAGATGAAAGAGATATCAGAAAGAAAAAAATAGGTGAAGAGGAAAAAAGAAGCTTCTTCAGTGTTTTGACAGAATCACAGAAGAAGCTGAGCTGGAAGTGACCCACAGGGATCACTGATTCCAATTCCTGGCCCTGCACAGGACAATCCCCAAGAATCACACCATGGGGCCCAAGAGTATTGTCCCAATGCTTCCAGACAGAAATCAAAACATATTAGAAGAACTTAGGGAAAGTTTTCTTATTTATATTTTCAGACTAACTAAAGGGCACAAGTAGTTAACTGTTTATGATATTTGCTCAGAAGCCAAAGTATGCTGCAAAACCATGAAATTTGAAGAATTTGTTTCACACCTTGACTGAATTCACAAATATTCATTAATTTTACTTCAAAGACTTCCTATTAATCTCTTATGCCAAAGCATCAACATTTTGGCTGAAAGACTACCATTACTTCAGAGCTAGTTACACCGAAGATATGCATTACCAGTTACTTTCTTAGTTCTTCATCTTAAGCCTTTGGATGTCTTTCTTCACATCAACTAACAATATTTCAGGCCTTTTTTGCTATCCTAGTACATGAAGTTTTCTGATGAGTGTGCAGAACACAGATATCCCTTGCAGATAGGCTGTCACCACCTACAAGACAGGAGACCAGAAATTTGCCCTGACATTAACAGATAATTTAGTGCAAGTGTGCTTCAGGCATCCCTTTATAGTACTCAGCTAAGTGGTGCAATTTTGATTGAAATGGAATGAAAATAGGTCATGGTAAATTACCTCCTCTCTCCTTAATCCCACACATACTTCTCCAATCTTTCAAATAAAAATATTTAGTTATGCAACTAAATATATTTGATTACTGAGAATTTCAAAGCCATCATTACTAGGACAAATGTTATGTTTGCTATGAGCACCTTTTTCTTTTTAAAGGCATGTGCAACATGTAGTTAAAAACCTGGACTTGAAAAGGTAAAGCTTGAAACATGCAAAATTATTGCACTCTTAGTGTAAAACAAAGTATCTTGAATTTTTGCAGGACTCCCATTAAAGTTTTGTGCAGCCTGTCTTAGCCTTTTCACAAATTTTCCTCTGACAACAGTCAGCAAGTCTCATGGTCCCCTTGGTGAAATTTGATCTTTTACCCAGCTCTGTAAATGTTATTATTATTCCTGCTTTTTGGAACAGAACTGAATTGCATCTATTTCGGGAGCAGAACAGGAGAGTGGGAGCTGCAAAGTCACTAATGGATCATATTTCAGTACGCTTGCAGCATTTGGCATTATTAATTGGAGTGGAGTAGGAGCATGACATTCTTCTCTTCATCCTCATTTTCCTACTGGTAACACCACTCCTGAGAAATGGGGCAGAGTTATTAACTTGATTTCAACAGCCACTGCATGGCCACTTACTGAAAACACACTGCTTGTTTATGAATGGGATCAAACTTCATGGGCATCCAGGAGTCATTAAATGACGTTGTGTTTGTCTTGCCTATTCTGTTATAGATAGATGTTTAAATGCTTTGTAATGGTATATTAAAAAAAAAGACTTACTATGAATTATTATGGTGAGATTCAGCTACGGATGCTTGTATGAAAATTACATAGACAAAATCAAAACCTTAATGAATCACTCCTACATAACTTCAGCTAATAATATCGGTGGGATACAGCACTATGTGCCACCTCTTTCCATTACCCAGGTGATTTCCTCATTCCAAACTGTTAGGCAGTTCAAGATAGGTCAGAGAAATTCTAACCTAAATATTTCGGTGTTTGATGACATTTTATGACAGAGGCAATATATTTGCTATGCCTTTTGAAGGTGCTTGCTGAGCTGGACCTTCAAGTATATTAACTTTTGAAGTTCATTAACCATAAGTCTTTGGATTTGGTCTATTTGGCTTAGTGGAACTTTTGCCTCTTCTCTTCTCTTCTCTTCTCTTCTCTTCTCTTCTCTTCTCTTCTCTTCTCTTCTCTTCTCTTCTCTTCCTCACTCTTTAACTATGGCACAACGATATCTTTTCTACTGAGGAGAGGGGATAGGGAATGAGGGGGACTATAAAAATCTGGAGAAAACTTTTTTCATGCCATTACTTTAAAATTATTTCCACCAGGAAATTTCTGAAAGCAGAAAAGCTGAGAATGTTTGAAAGAAATTTCAAAAAGGGTAGAAAAAAAGGAAACATCTCTTCCAAAATGTAATTTCTCGAAATGAGTACTTTTAAATCTTAAAAACTTAAACAAATATAAATAAGTGTTCTGATTTTGAAACTTCTTCTGAAACTGGCAACAAAACCCATTTGACTTGATTAATTTAGAAATATGGAAACCAATTTTTTATGAAAAAACACTTTTTTTTCAATATTTTTTTATATACAGCATGTGGTTTTTGAACCAGCAGTAGTCTCACTTTGCTACTTGACTTACAACATAAAACAGAGATGACTAGGGAGTTTTAGAACTGAACCTAAGACTTTTTTTTCCTTAGTATGGTGAAAAGAAATACATGGCAACCCCATATGGAGCATACGACACTGACAAACCTGCCTGCGTCCATGATCACTGACATGCCAGGCTAGCCCAAACCCGCTCTGTTTTGCATTAACCAAACAAAATTTCAGGCTCGTACAATGTTTGTGCATTGAGGCCCAAAAGAAAACTGATACCACTGCCGGCTCCTTCCATTTTTCTTACGCTTTTTCTCTTTAGATAAGCTACTATTGTTTTTCTTTTGACATGCAGTTTTATCAAAAGGAATTGCTGTTTTCATCATATCAATGAAGCAAAAAAAAAGAGATTTGCTTATCTTCCAACCTATTCCTAGAATTCAAACTGGGTGACATTCCTAGGTCTAAAAATCAGTGCATCAGACATGCCCTTTTGCAAATTCATCACCTTTAGTGATATAACCCCCTTTTTTCCCATTAAAGACGGTAGGAAATCAGTATGACAATAGGAATCATGCACTATATTCTTCCAGATAGTTGGCAAACATCTTCTGAGAGCAGGTAATTTAAATTTTATGTAAAACCATTTGACAAATACATGCGCTGTTCGTAAAATGCCAATGTAGAATATCCTAAATAAACTATTTTGAACAAAGTTTTTGGTTAGCATATGCCTGCAGAGTGCATTTTTTCTCGCTCTTAGACCTTCCTTCCACAGGCAGTGTATGAAGAGTGCTGTCAGATACAATGACTGATGCTACTGTGCCATAGCAGGTGATGTGTCTGAGGCAGGCTAGACCTGCCCAGGAACAGCAAAAATGAGTGGAGTACCACCTGGTATTCATCCAATATACCAAGTACAGGAGGCAATTAGAAGTTTAACAGGAAAAAATAAAACTGTGAAACAAAATCTCACTCTGTATTCAATGCTGAAAAGCTGATTGCCTTAATGAGAGGTCTTTCGGGGGAAAAGAGTAGTGGCCTCTTGAAGGCACTGAAGAGATTGTTTAATCCAGACCACAGTTGAAGACCTCTTCCTGACTGAAAGGGAAAATGCGCTTTACACATGTGCATTGGCACAGAAGGGTGAATATGTCCATATGAGAAAATAGCAGGATATGTAAGCCAGAATACATAAGATGAAGTCAAGGTAAGTACAAAGTAGAACAGTATTTAATTTAAAGATGTGATGTGATGCATAGAACAAATTAAAGCTAAAGCAGTAAATTTAAGGCCTGTATAACTCAAGCACTCAGTATTCAATGAGTTCTTGGATTTCTACAGAATGTGTGCATTCTTAATATCTCTGATCAGCTCCCCAAGAATTTCCAGCCTGCATTTCTTTATACCTCTATTTTGGGGCCATTTTTTCCAAACATGATCAGGAAACAGTTGATATAATTCAGTTTTTGGAATTTCATAACACTGAACATGTCTCAACACAGCACATACATGTCCAGTTACAGTGAGGTACAGCTTTTGTGCTGATGCTGCTCATTTTCTTATTCCCCCAGTTCTAGTCCAACATTCTTGGACAATCCTATTTGATGAGAAACCATAATCAGTCAATGACGTCTAACAACACCGAAGACACTTTGCTAGCATTTTATGCTATATTTGACATGAGGTAAATCTAAAAAACCCCAATCCTCCTCTGTGGTCCTGGTCTCCTTTGGACCACAAGGTGTATGCGGCACCCAGGATCTAAATCAGAACATTGCAGACCTGCATTTCTCAGGCCAGGTCAAGGGATTTTGCTTGAAAGGCGCTGGATGCTACAACCTGCTCCAATCAGAAATGACTGAATAGTTGGTACCAAGTTACAGGAAACCCCTTTCACATTTTGCTTGGATTCCTTTTTACTTTTGAAGGTGTTAGTAGAAAACAACTGCTATTTATGCCAAGAGAAGGAACCACGTACATATATGGGGTGGTTACACAGGAACAGGGCTTTCAGAACCCACAATGCCTGTACTCCAAAACCAATACCCAGAAACACCACTCCATCCATCAGGATTCCATAGCAGAAGGGCATTATTTCAAAAAAAACCAGAAAATTCTTAGCATATTGTTCAACGTACAACTGAATAGAATACATTTTCCTTTGAAACACTGTTTTTCTTTACTGCACCAGATTAGACACAGCCATTACACAGATTTTCTGCATTGTTAATATACACTATTACTATTTAGGGAAAAAACCACACAATACTTAGAGGCAGCATTAAGCAACACCTCCATTTGAGTAAGAGCCACAGAGAAAATGTAACAATTTACTCTAAATTAAGCTCAAACAGAGAACTCTGAGTCAAAGAACATCTAGCAATAAGTTGACAAAAGCAATGTAAACCAGCTAGATATAAAGTAGCACAGCTAGAATCATAGCTTGCAGAAAAAGTCACAAAAAGCTGAACTTCTATGTGTTCGTTCTACTTAATGAACTCTCTCAGGGTATACAGACTGTAAATTGGTGACAAAATGGTCAAATAATTGCATTATTTGATCTTTCACTTGTAACGGGAAAAAAAAAGTATTTAATCTTAAAAAGTTTCTACCAGATATCTTGGAAAAAAAGGAAGGTTATACAAACACTACATTGAGCTCACAGTTCAAATACTTGTGGGTAGCTAACTAAAGTTCACAGACCTGTATGTAATTGCTGTCTACAGGAAATACTTGTGTTAGCAAAAGAATTTTCTCCCCGCTCCTTCACCTTTGCCCTTCCACCAACTCAGCAGCAAAGAAACCTCCTAAGAGCATTTCTGTGATGAACAGGGCTTTCCCCACCCCTACAAGAAGAACTAAATCTAACAGCCAGGAAGAGAATCTGTCAACTTCTCAGAAACATGCTTTTAGCAACTATTAACTGCTAAAGGATATACTTTTATACAAATAAGCTTGAAACAAAATTGTCTACTCCCTATTCATTTATCTTTGTCTAAACTTCACATGGTTGGTTTTTGTTTTGTTTTGTTTTTTTTGAAGCTTGCAACAAGAGTAAGAGCACAAAATTTACACTTATTTTAATCTAAATTGGCAGTGACTTCAGTGGCACCAGATGAGTTACACAAAACAGCAATCAGGCAGGAAGAAAGTTCATAAATTGAACTTGAAATAAATTTCTCTGAGCACTGAAATTTGGTAATCTAATTCCACGTGGTTAAAATTCTGTAAAATTCAGACAAAACAAATCCCTGACAGTCTGCAAATTTTGATTTGCTTAATTCCTAACACAAGTTCTTCACTACAAATGTCCCATGTCAACATTAAATGATAAAACAAAAATCCATTTTTTTTAAGCCAATACAGTATTTGTGATATCATTAGATAGCCTGAATAGGATAACTGGGAAGTTGACCAAACATTTTTTAAAATACCATTTCAATTTTTTCCCCATAGCTTGAGATACTTTGAAAGGCACAGAAACTTTGCATTTATCAAAAATGGTTGTGTTTTCCCAGGACTCAAATGATATATTGCCATTTACAAAGTGCCATTTACTGCCATAACAATACATTTTTCCATGGGAAAGTAACACTTCTGGGTATGTACAAGTATTAAAGTTTCTTTACAGGAAAAGTTGTATCATCTCATTCATACATGCAAGACCAGGCAAGTAATTACCAGCGTGTACCCTGCAAAGCTGATGCCTTCATTCAATTTCCTTTGTGTTATGTTTCCAGTTTTTAAGTTAAGTCAATAGTCTTCATAACCTAGATTCAGGATATCAGAAACTTTAAGAACACGACCTCTGTATTTCAAATTCCCAACATACACTCCATTCACAGAGAAAATTACAATGGTCTTGTGTTATACATTCCAAGGGAGAAAGATGGCTGAGAGGGCTGTGATGGATACAAAACTAACAAAATATTTACAAAATATCCCTTTGAATCACAACACTCTCCTAGTGCTTCATGCTTTTTTTTTCTGATATGCAGATGCACTCTCAGAAAATCCTTGTCTACAGTTTTCATAGTCCTTACTTTGAGCTTTTTTCTCCCTTTTGTGCACACCTGATCTTTACATGTACCCAAAACAAGAAAACAATGATTTCAGCAAGCAACGAGGAGTAGCTGGCGTTTCTATTACACCTGACAAAATGCAGGGTGACAGCAAAGAACATAATCATTTTTGGTCACAACAACTCTTGTGGATCCTAGCAAATTCCCTGCCCCACATCCAAATGAAAACTCCAAATTTACACCACAAAGCTCCCTTGTAATCATCACAGAACTAAAGAAAGTGCAAAATTGGATCAGAAATATGAACCACAAGGCACATGGTTATTCAAATCTACTGTTGCATTTCTTCTACAGTTTATGATACTGACCTCCACTCCTTATGTTCATACTGCTTTTTACACAAACATCATGCCAAAAAGCTACATGTCAAAATACATTCTTCTGTCATGAATTAAGACCTTTAAAACTGAGTATTCAGTTATGGTTATTTAAAAATACATTTTCCTTTCATTTATAACTTGTCTCTCATCTGATTTGGCTGCATATGAAAATTTTGCCTTTAAATTGTTATACTTTCATAAAGAGAGCAAGGTAAAACTACAAAGTAATTCGAAACCCAAGACATTTCACTCCAAGGAATCTTTCATGATACAATAAGATTTTAAAACAAAAATTACAAAATCACATTAGGTAAGTTTTCATTTTTAGTTTTTGTTATGAGAGCCATATGAGAACAAATGAAGTACATACAGTCATTCCTTTTTCCACCAATGTGGAAATAATTCTCTTATTTACATGTTATGATAGAAAAGAGTAATTCATTCCATCAATTCCTGTTTAAGTTACAGTTAAAATGTACTTCTAAAGTATTTTGCATGCTTTGTTACATTTGGCCATTCATCTAAAATATAAATCAGCTGTGTGAAATTGTAAAAATTGTGACCTTTATGTCTTATAACAAGAATCTAAAATATCAAGTTTTCACATACCAAATACTGCCCTGGTTTTGGTTTGGTTTTGTCTTTTGCGGTTTTTGTGGGTTTTTTTCTTTTGTTTTTAATCCTAATAAAAATGCAAAACATTTTGAAAGTTTGAATCATCATCTAGCCTTTGTGGCCAGTCTTTCCAGACAGTCCAGCTGCTTTTCAACGGACAGTCAGTAACACCACCTCCTCGGTGAAGTGGAAACAGGTGCCCCTTTTCATTGGCAAAACTCTGACATGAATGAAGTACTTAAGCTTCACTGTTACTACCTCTTTGACATTTTATGCTCACTGTGATAGCACCACATCCAAGTATCTTTTGAGCTATTAATACTTGATGCATCATCTAAGTCTGTTGTTCAGATTGTGTAAGATATTGAAACCAGGTATGTGAAAATCACCCCTTAGGATGAAATTTAGACTTCTAAATCTTTTTCTCCAAACTACATCTCCAAACCTTGAGAGTCCATGTCCATGACTTTTAACGAAGAAGATAACAAGCAGGAGAAGAAAAAGTAACAAACACTATAAAATGACTGAATTAATAAAGAGAAATAAAATAGAACACAAAACTACATGAGATTATGTATTCTAAACCAAGATCAAACAGCTAACTTGCTTCGCAATTAGCACTTATTAACAGTTTGTGGGTAGAGTGTGAAGGAGAGAATCTGGCAAACTACCACTCAAGGCTAATGGTATTTAATTTCCTCCATAAGCAGCTCAAATGTGTTACAATATGCAGGCTGCAAAAGAATATAGGTAGAGTTTTGTTTTTAAAATTATTGCACAACTTAGTTCCCTCAGTAGTTCTAAGCAGCAATCCAGCTCAGACACAGTACTTACCTGTAAGGGCCTGCTGGTCTGATCTTGAAGGTGTCAGTGCAGCAATCAGGGGTCAGCAGTAGCTTCTGCCTCTGCACAAAATGCAGAGCTGAACTCAACCCTTTGCAGCTGAAGCTTCACCTGCCTGTGGATCTCAAGGTCCCTGGCTCCAAGCCACACTCACTAATTCACAAAATCTGTCTCTTATTAACTAAGGAGTTAATATCAGTGGGACAGCTGGGGTTATGTAAATCATACACCTTGCCTTGGAAAGGGGGCTGTAGAAATACTGGACTCCATCCACTGACACCTTTGCACCTGGTCAGCACATGGATATTGCACAGCCAATTGTCTTATCATAGGAATGACTAAGCAAATGAGTACTGCCACCTTGACCACATAATTATTCTCTTCTGCTGATTTACAAGTAAAAAGGTTCAGATTGTCACCTAACTTTGTACAAACTATTCAGTCATTTGATGACGGAGAAATAAATGATCCATGCTTTGCTCTTAATTTAGAAAGAGACCTTGCTCAGGCAAGCACTTCCAGAGAAGTTTTGTTTTCAGCTGAGCTTTCTCACTAACCTCGAAAGGGTGGCTCACAGGTGGGTTACTGCTGCCATTTCTTACCCATCTCAGTAAGTCACCCTGCAACCCAAGCCCTGTGAAAGGCTCACCCATTCACTTGAATATTGCTATTCCAGTTATACCTAGTTGTGTTATATGGCTTACTGTGTCTTAAGTCCCTTCAGTGCGACCACTGTAAGAAAGAAAATGTTAATTTTAAATTTATTTTTTATTGAATACACATATGATTTTCATGCAGAATTTGGCCATTGGGAGGATTCCCGAGGCAGAAGACCCAGCACCAATCCCAGGATCTGTGTATGAAACGGGAAGAAGACACAACTGTGCAGGGTTACTTTACCTGCTGCTTATTAATAAATATGTCACTGAGTAGTACTTGACAATATTTAACAAAATGATGCAGAAGTCTCTTATCAGTGGAAACAAGTTAAAGTGGGAAATCAAGTGAAGAACACTTGGTCTTGATAACTGAAAAATTATCTGTTCCACAATACTTCCCTAAGACTGGATAACAACAGCAAAGGTCAAGAAAGCTGATCAGGCTCTAGGAGAGCTGCATCACTACCAGTATGTGGGAAGATAGAAGCAGGGATGTTTTAGTCAAAACAAAAAATAATGAATGAATTTCTAAATAAAAGCCATTATTTAAAAAGCTTTATTTATAAAAATCTGACACATCTATCCCAAGACATATAAAATGACAATTGCAAAATAAAGCTTACTGATATTTACTTATTCAGACTTCTCTCTGCAGATCTGTGTGCATAACTATGAACATACTCTCATGCCACTTCATGTGTTTGTCTAAAAAAGAGATGTTATTTAACAATATGGTCTTTGGCAGAAGTTAGCCACACATTTTGCAAACCAAGTATCCATAGTAACTAACTGCACAATAACTGAGCTTAGATATTATCAATTCCAAAATAATTCAGAAATAAAAATGCTACGTATTTAAATCAATAAATATATGAGCCTGCTCATTCCCTTCATTTCAACAAGCAAATAATTTTCAAGAAATCATTTACCCTCCAAAAGCAGCTTTTTTCTTTACTTTTGGAATCCCTGATAGGAGATTGCAAATCTGTCAAAATTAATTTAAAATCAGCTCAAGCCTTTCATTCTTGTTGTTGCTATTTTTGAACTCCATGAGCCAACCATGAACTACGTAGTAAATATTCACTCAAATACTAAAATTGTGACAGCTGCTAAGTCTGAAGACATGTATGCTGACCTAAAAATTAATGCTTTTAGCTTATTATAGTTTACTGCATTACATTGCAATGTAGATGCTAAATGTAAATCAAAATCCCAAAGACAAGATGGAAGAAGTCCTGCCCTAATACAGTAGCAATTAATGGAACAATGAATCTCGGGAAATATTGATTCTTTATTTTTTACCCCACACAGAAACTGTCACCCAGACCATGATGAGAACTTTTATTTTGGGAATAAAATTTTATTTTCTTCTCCCGGTATCATCTAATTATTGGAATGACTATTTTTGTCATTTTTCTTGCCTCAGATTTGGGAAGTAAAATAACAGAGCATTTCATCAGTAGGGAGAAAAGAAAAATGTAATGCTTTTGAATATCCTTTCCTCATTGCAGCTTCTCATAAAGCTTCATTCCTGCTTCTCACTTTGGCAATTCAGTTTTGTGACTACAGGTTGAAACCAGATTTCAGAAGGCCTGAAATACTATTTTTTGTCTATATATGTGTAGCTTTATATTTCTATTTGCTCAAGGACATCAAGCAACGTGTAGACATTAATTAGTTGAGCATTACAACACCCCTGTGAAGAATGGAAATGCAGAACTGAATAATAAAGATGTTGAATGTAACACCAAGGACACAAAGCACCTCAGCAGCAGTTTGGCATACAAAGGAATTTTCTTGAAGTCGTTGACTGTATCCAAAAGGTTTACAGTTAGAAAGAAAAAAACCCTTAATGTTATTTGGAAAATAACAGAAGCATAAAATCCACAACTGAAATAGGATTCCTGGCTTTACACTTCCCTGTGGCACATGTTGGTGGTGCAGTGCTGTAGTACAGCTGCAGGCACAGCGTTGTCCATGTTATGCCAGTTAAGGGGCCATGTATTATTTCATGTCTTCTGTCTTGGCTGCATGATGCTGTGAAATTGGACAGCAGCTCCAATGCTGCTTCCCTGGTACATTTTCAGCCTGCACTTGCCTTTCTCCACTTATGCAGATTACTGCATGACCATTACACAGCAAACTCATCAAACAGAAAACACAAAAGGAGGCAACACAAAGAGGAGGGAAAAAAATCTCAGCAGCCAAATCCTATAAAGCTGCAGAGTGCTTTTAAAACCTCAACCACAAGCCAGGAAGGGAGACCCCTTAAGTACTTGGGACAAGAGCAGCAAACAGCACAAGACAACGAGCTATTGGAGAGGGTCCAGAGGAGGGCCACAAAGATGATGAGGAGTCTGGACCAGCTGAAGGAGCTGGGCCTGTTTAGTCTAGAGAAGAAATGTCTGAGAGGGGATCTCATTAATGCATATAAATATCTCGAAGGTGGGTGCCAAGTGGATGGTGCCAGGCTCTGTCTTCAGTGGTGCTCAGTCAGAGGATGAAGAGCAATGTTAACTAAAATACAAGAAGTTTCACCTCAACATGAGGAAGGACTTCTTCACACTGAGGGTGGCACAGCACTGGAACAAGCTGTTCAGCGAGGGCCTGGAATCTCCCACTCTGGAGACATTCAAAACCCACCCAGATGTGTTCCTGCACAACCTCCTCTAGGTGACACTGCCTTAGTTAGAGTGGATGATCTCCAGAGGTCCCTTCCAAAATTAACTATTCTGTGATTCTGTGATATGCCAGAGCACAGAGAGGCTGCACAGCCCACCTTGTCCCCTTGCTGCATGGCCTTCACCACCCGTACGCTGCAGCCTGCCTTGGGGGGGTGATGTTGCCTCTCAACACCCACAGCACGGACAGCGAGGGAGCGGCTGCCGTGGGGAAGGAACAGCTTTCCTGGGCCCTGGCAGGCAAGGGGAGCAAGTGGGGGCTGCAATGTCTATGTCCTCAAATGTGTGTGACTGTTCCAGGCCAGGAAGGCACCCAGAAAATACACCCAGCACTAAAGATGTCAGGCTCCAAATTCAACACTAAACCTGTCGTGGTTTGAGGGGGAAGTGAGATTTTTAGGAAGTCGGGGTCAAACCAATCAGTGGTCAGATTTGAATATTGGCACCTGGAGTGACCACTGAGGACATGGATACGACTCTGAGAACACAGAGGGTTAAAAGCCAGAACTCCCAGAGGGATTTTCTCTTTGGTTCTCGCTCAGCAGAGGAGAGCAGAGCCTCCCCTGCCCAGCCCCAGGCTGGGTGAGGGAGGGTCGGAGCCATGCGGCCAGGCTGAGGTAGGCAGTGCCCTGGAGAAGAGGGAGGGGTGAGGGAATGGAGCAAGGCCAGCCCCCACCCCAGGATGGAAGGGTGGAGAGCTGCTGAGGGGTCTTTTGTCCCCCAGAGAAAAGAGGGACAGTGCCCCTTTGAAATTTGATATCATGTACTGGCAGCACGCTGCAGAGGAGAAAGGGGTGGGGGG
>VXBC01005961.1:40407-190974 GCA_013399945.1 Ploceus nigricollis | reverse complement strand
CATGGACAGTGGTGAGAGCACTGGACATGGAAGGAGGGTGTCACCATGGCAGATTTTTCTCCGGGCAGAGCCATGGGTGACAAGGAAACATGGAAGCATTCAACTGTGTTTCCTGTGGGGGTCTGTGGTGCAAGAGAGACTCCTCTCTCCCTTGATGAGTTGAGAATTGATTCTTTCAGTGATGATGACTTGGTTGGGAACCTGAGGTGTTGTCTGATTGTGGAAGGGTGGAAATGGAGGGAGGAGGAGAAATGTTTCGGGAGGTTTTCATTCTGCTTTCTGTGTGTGTTTTCTATGCTTTTGTAGGTTAATAAAGTTTTTTCTTTCTATCCTTAAGTTTTGGGCCTGCTCTGCTCTGTTCCTGGTCACATCTCACAGCAATTGTTGGGAAGAATATATACTCATGGATGCACTGGCATTGCGCCAGCACTCAACCCATGACAAAACCCAACACAGCTGGCGTGCTTTCCTGTGTGCCCTGTTAGCACTGACACTTCCCAAACACTTCTGACTTGGGGTCTAAGAAGGTCTGAGTTGGCTCCTGTCTCCCAGTGAGCTGAGAAAGTCACTTGTGCCCCAGAGTGGGGCTCCCCGGGAAGGGCCCTTGGTCACCAGGAAGCCCTGAGGCTGTCAGAGCACAAACGTGACAGAGCTTCTTCTCAGTGCCCAGCAGCCACCAGCGGGCTCTGGCCTGTCCCTGGCCTGTCCCAGCCCTGAGCCCCCACGCTGATTGTGCACAGGGACTTTTTACAGCAGTTGCTTTCTTCAGTGAACCAGGTAATGGAAAAATACTGCTTTGAAAAAGATTACAGTACTTAAGACATAATCACAACAGAAATGTAATTATTCACCTGACAGCAAATACTTTCCGTACCTCCTTCCCACCCTCCATGACAGATGAAGACTCCTAACAAAAAAACTACAGAAAGCAGCTTTAGTGGAAAACTAGTAAGTAAACAGATGCCTTTAAAACAGGTGTGACAAGAAAACCAGATTCTGGAAGAATTTAAATTATTTTCTTTCAATGAAAGAAGAAAATGTGAAAAGATTTAAAAGGCTGTCTTGCCCCTTCCTCTTCTTTCATGAGGAAATAGCCCTCAGTAGTGAAACATTTACTATACACAAGAAAAACAATTTGTCATCAATAGTGTATTTTCCAAAATTATACTCTTGTCTGTATATTGAAAGCATGTGCAGTTTCTGGCTCCAATACAAGTTATCTATAATGAATTTTAGGAAAGAAAAAAAGTGTTTTTTTTTTTTCCTGAGAGAACCAAAACACATATACATGGTGCATATAAATGTGTGTAGGAAAATAATGCATGTGGGAAAATAATGTATGTATCAAGAAAAACATTCACTGCTATTCATTTTCAGTGGACAAACACTATGAACTATTTTTCTTGGAGTCATTGAAAGTGCACAATGAAATCTGTGCTATTTTCCACTTTAGGAGAAATAGGTTGGAATGAATGGCAACTTATTTTCTTCTGTTTTCACAGAAGGCCCCACTAGAGAGTCTGAATTCAAATTCATATGGAACTTTTTAAAAACTGTGAGAAAAATTATGGTTTCAGATCATACACCCATTTGCTCAAGTTTACATCATATTTCAAAAATAATTTAAACAAATTTCTGGTTCTCTGAAGCCTTCATATATGCTCTTACAGGTATACATGCTGCATATAGCCTTCTGTGAATAATGCCTAAAGTACAAGGCTTCTTCAGGAAAAAAAGGCAAATCTTGTCACGCAAATCATAGTCTCAATGGAAATACCAGCTTTCCCTTCCAGGGTCAGTCCATAAGCCTCAATAACAACACCAAGTAAAACAAAAACGCAAACTCTTGCAGGATTCATGCTGCTTTCAAGAACTTTTCTTCAGTTTTCCGGCAAGACAGTTGAAAGCAACTCTGTAGATGCCATGAATATAGGAGTGCAAAAACAATTAGCAGATCAAACATTTTGCTCTCAAGCAAGTAAGATTTTAACCAAGTGTAGTGGTTGGTGTTAGATAGGACAAGGTACCTGAGCTATGTTTTACCCAGACAATATCTCTTCTGGAGATTATAATCAAAAGCAGGTGGGGCTCAGCCAACTGAGAGAAGAAGATCCCTCACAGGAACACTAAGGATAATCTGTAAACTAGATTTAACTGATGGTTTGTTAGTAAATGTCATCTTGCAAAATCTCGAGTGTTTTATTGAAATGCCAGTCTCATACAATTCAAACACATTTAATTTAAGCAATAACCTTTATGAGATTTGGGGAGTTTTCTGAATTATTTTCCCGGAATTTCCTATTTGTAAGACTTTTTTTTAATGAAGTCTCATTCTAAATTGGCATGAGTCAGGCACTTGGAGCTCAACCAGCCACATCACTCCAAAGCACACCCAACAACAAAAATAAAGACATTATTCTAAAATGACAATAAATGTTTCTAATAGTAATGCTAAACAATATCCTACTATTGAGCTATTTGATTTCTCTAATCAAGAAACAACTAGAAGATGCCTGTGCTAACGTGACCATTCTTGTAACAATTAGGACCATCCAACTTCTGAGACCCAGTAGGTGCTTTTAATACTGGACCAGATCCTCAGCTGTGCATATCAGCACAGTTCAAGCAGATTTCACGTGGTACTGATATAATTTATATCAATGAATGATCCATCAGACAGTGACAAAAATGTAATATAATTAGGGAGGAAGTTGGTTGCTTTCTTTGTAATGTTAAATATTCTACCCAGGCCAAACTAATTTGCTGAATTCTTTTTGTCTGAGATTCACTCTCATTTCTTTTTAACATGTATCTCTGTTAAGGTTAGAATGAATTAAACATTATCACAAGAAAGAAAATGGCAATACGTACATTAATTGTACTGACAGCAGTTTCATTGATAGCACTCTTTTTTACTGTACAGCAGTATATTTGTCAAAATATGGATTCTCTGCTCTGAGAACATGAAAATATAACCAATGTGTTGGTTATATTATATACATGAAAATATAACCAATTTAACAAAAAAAAAACCCCAAATATAACCAACTCTTATGTGGAAAAATCAGCAAATTGGTCAAATAAAAATGTAGAAGATTTATCACAGAAGTCCTTGACCTCCAAGACAGTTTTTCAAGTCAGTTAACTTCCCTTCTTGAAGCAGAACAATTTTCTTATGCTTATCTCAGACTGTGTGGGTGGATGAATGAAATCAAGCGTCTGTGAATCTCTCACAAAGATACGATGTCACTGTTCTCAGGCTCTAACAGCATCTCTTGGTTTTTTAAACCAACATGCCTGATGAATGATACAATTTTCACCATCATTCTATATATTCAAAAGAATGTGCATAATTGTTTTCTAAATGATACAATCTCTGTCTAGATTTTTAAACCGTCTAGCTCAAGCCCTACTTTGGCAGCACTCATTGCAGGATCTGAGCAACTTTCTGACTATCAGTCTGCACTCTGAATTCTGGAAGCCTGTCTTGTCCCAAAAGCTCCCCCAACAGCACATATCCGTTTATTGTCTCATTCTGAAAATCTCCTTCTTCTGAAGATAACTCTTTGGCTATGAAGAAAATCACAGCCACAAAAACACTGTGCCTGTGCCAATACTATGTAAGGCTAGACTGAATAAAGGAATCCTAAGTGATCATTCTGTCTCATGCCTCATCATTCCTTCCAAAATGTGCCAAAATTATATCTATATAGAGATGTTTAGTAAGGAATGGCAACACTTAATAGTCTTCCAAGAAAAGTCCACATTGGTTACTGAATACAAAAATGTCAACATCTAACACTGTTTACTTCAGTAAACACAGCAAACTCAAAGGCAGTAGAGAGGATACAGAGGCCACACTGTACCCAAGGACAGAGTGTTCAGTTCCCATGCCAGAGCAACAATTCTGCCTGGTGTGCTGCCATGCACCTGCACTGAAACAGACTCTAAAACCAGCAGCAGCCTCCAGTGCCACACACACATCCCTGAACAAAATTCATTTTGTGAAACATCCAAGTTATCCTTGTATTGACTCTGTCAGATAAATAAGCTTTAGATAGCTTGTGCAATTTCAGACTTCCTAGTGAAAAAAAAATCTAAGTATTTAAAAGAATAGGTTGTAAGGTATGGTCAGACAGCCAGGCACTGCATAGTGACTTAAATTACCATTAAATTAGTTAGAGTTTACTTGTCATGAAAGAGAGGCTTGCAACAATCAGTTGCTGCATCTTAGCTCAAGGGCAGTAACTTCTAGACATGCCAACTTAATAATTTACAATCATCTTCTCACAATTCTAATTTACATGACATTCCTTCAGCAAATAGATTACACAGGCTGCAAAAGACCTGCAGGGATATCATTGTATTAGTTAAAATTGTAACAATGCAAATTAGGACAATCCCCTGGCTATACACTCAGTCAAAAATCATTATTCTAGTGGTGCCAAATGTAGAATACATAACATATTAATAGGGTTTTCAGAAACTGTGGCACATCAGTAAAAATATAGCAGCTACTGCCTTCCTGGATTTTTTTTTCCAGTGCCACATAAAAAGGTAAAACAAAATGTAGCAAGTATAGGAAGACAGTGATAAAGAGAGTGAGTGAGAAAAAAAAGGTGTTATTTGCTTGCAATGCCCATTAATTCCTGCAGAAAAATAACTGAGAACATGAGCACCAATTTTCCAGCCTTTGACTTGCAACATACTTCCTCTGTGGCTTTGGTCAAATCACTTACCCTCTATGTGACCCAGAGCTCTGCATTTAATAGAAATTGTTTTATCCAACTCTACAGTTCTGTATCCCCGTTTTCTTTGTTTTCTTCCTGTCCTGTGAGGCTTACAATACCATTTCATAAGAATATGATACAACAACAACAAAAATCTCAGGCCCTTTTTTCTTGTTTCCTACAACTTGCCCTAATGTCACACCCTGTTTTTTTCAGTGAATAAGTCCAGAGTCAAGCTACAGCCAAACCCCTTGGAATGTAAAATCTGTTCATGTGACATAAACCCAAACAAGTTAAACATTACTGTTTCAAACATATCTGAAGCGTTAACCAGAATTCACTGACTTTGATTAGACTCATATCATCTGTCTCATATGGTTGACAGACAGATGCCAATTTCTCAGACATTGTTATGTAAAAATGTGCTTCTACATGAAAAAGATATCCAGAGGTCTTGCTTCAACTATTTTGGATAATTCTAGCTTCTGGATTTTTTTGTTTTTAAAAAACATGACCTTCTGTAGTGTTGCTTTACCAGCTGTGATTTCCAATTATTCCAGGGAAAAAAACAGGAAGTTTTTTTAAATGTTGCTTTACAAGGTAGCAGCATCTTGTGTGACAGATAAAATTACTATAGTTAAGCTTACTGTAAATGAAGTACTTCTCAGTGAAAGATTGTTTTAATTCAATTATGCTTTCATCCAAGAGGAAAAGAAAAAGTACAACAAATACTAAATGGTTAAAGAAACTCTTGGTTCATGGGAAGAAAAAGTTTTCTCAAAAGAGGCCCTGAATACTTGTTGCAATTTTGCTTGCTCAAAACCAACTGAATTGAGGAATTACCTTGCCCTTAATAACATCATAGAAATGTAATCATGAAACTTTGTCATCACTGAGCAAACAGATCTAAATTTTTCTTTTTACTGCGGGTAGTAATGAGTGGGTAAGAAGATGTGGATATTCTTTCAAGGAATTCCTTATTCATGTGTCTCAAACATCCCATTTATTGAGAATAAAATTCTCTCTTTAAAGACCATTTTGTCCTTGGTCTTTAAGGCCACCAGAAGAAGTTAGGAAGAAGACAGCAACCTCTGCTATCATAGGCAGATGCCCAGTACTGCCATGTCGAAGGTCATTCTGTCTTTAGCATCTGTCCTATAACACTCAAACCCATCATGTGCTGGCATTAGAAGGGCAAACATTATACTTGGTCTCTGCACATGCTGCAAGGAATCCCTAAAAGGTGTTTGCTCATCAGCACAGGACGAGGTAAAACCTATTGCCTGTCTGGCAAACTATGATGCAGAAAAACAACACTAATTCCCCAATTTCAGCATTAGAAGAGTGGAGAAACAGATTCCCCAAGTCCAGCATGTTAGCACAAGTTATAAGCCACAAGCATCTGACACAGAGCTCATGACATTCAATGGAAAAATTCTCACTGACTTCAAAGTTTTTTCATCCAGTGTTTTTCTGCACAAACCTGAGAGCAGATGATTTGCAGAAAATGAAAAAAATAGAGTATATTTTCACAATATTATTTTGTTGGTCCTTTGGCATAATAACATCTGCCCTACAAAAAAGGAATTTTTTTCTCTCCCATTTCTAAGGAATTTGTCTCCAACTTTTATGTATAATCATGATAATTAAATAGCAACCACTTTTGTTAAAAAAGAGAATATAACAGGTGCAATATTTGCTCTGGTACTAAAAAGCATTTCCACTGCTGCTGGTAGAACATTAATATATACACCAAAAAATCACTGGAAACAAAGAATTCTGGGTTTAAATCCTCTTCAGCAGTACTCTAGGGCAGTATTAAAATTTCCTGCAGAACTAAACAAAAAAAAGTATTCTGTTGTCTGCATATTTATCATTACCATCATTATTCTAGACCATTTTCTGTTGGTCCAGTAAGGCATTCAAAAGCATTTTCCCAAAAAAGCAATAGTAGGATGATCACAAGTGTTTCCAAGATAACTGTCTGTGCTTTAATAGGAATGATATGAAGCTATATAGGCACCAAAGTACCTAATTTTTCATAATCAGAAATCAAGACTAGTCACAGCCAACCCCTCTGATCTCTGAGGACCAGCTGGAATGCAAATCTCTATAGCTGTGATGCAACAGGCCCCCCTCTGCCATCACTTCCTACTCACCACAGTATCAGCTACTGAAAAGAGCATAACCATAACTCCTGCCTTTGTTCTCCACTAAAGTTTCAAGCTGAGTGTCAGATGGTGCTACAAGTTCAGCATGACAGGAAAACACTAGTTTTAGAAATGATCACGACCAATGAAGTTCAAACCTAACTGTCTATATTACAGTATTAATTCCAGGTTTTAAATATCTTTTAATTGACTGGACATGACAAACTGTCTATATTACAGTATTAATTCCAGGTTTTAAATATCTTTTAATTGACTGGACATGACAACATAGTAACCAAGGAAAGACAAGAAAACTCAATCAATAAAGAAAAGTTTAAAATTTGCAAACTGGAGATGAAATTACATTCATCTCCTGAATGATGCTGCAAAGTTTTCTTTCACTATTTACTTGCCATCTAAATTTTAAGTGATCAGCTACTGTGCTAGGACTTCCCAGCCTCATCCCTATACTAGGAATAACCCTTCCAGCTAGTGGACTGCCTTTCACCAGTCACCTCAGCTAGGTGGCTGTGGTACAAAATGCCCTTGCTATTCCTGTTCTTACTGAGGTCAGACATTTCCTCTCATGAAGAACAGATACACAAAGACTAAACTGCATTTTTTGGTGGCGTGGATACAGTGAGAGATATAATGCAAGGGACAGGCATTCAGTTGTGGCATCACCTTGACAGGAAATTCTAAGTGCTGCAGGCAGTTAAAATGAAGAATGTACTTATTTACTGAATGATTATTAAATCAGTCTATCTGACAAAAGCACCTGTTCTGGAAAAAAATTATATCTATGTTTCATTCAACTCTGTTAGAAGAATAAAGGATGATAACTGGATGACTTACCACATGCAAATATATATCCCAAAGCATTAGGCACTGACATTTAACTGCATGGTACTTTTCCTGGTGTTCTGGTTGCCTGAAAGTGTTCCTCAGTGACTCAGAGTTTAAAGACACAGAACTGCCAGTTGGCCATATCCTTATTGAGGAAATCAGATCAGAGGGACCAGGGCCCACAGAACCTGATGCTCCATTAACCTGTGCAGTAACCACCGTGCCGTGGGTTCACCCTGGTCGGCAACAAAGCACCCACCCGGTACTCACTCCCCACCGCTGCCTCAGCAGGATGAGGAAGAGAAGAGGAAGACAAACAGCAAGAAAATGTGTGTTTAGATGGACACTTTAATAACCAATCCTCACCCCTACCCGACACCAGGGGTTTCTTTTGTTGATAAAGATGGTATACAGCATGGAATATCCCTTTGGCTGATTTGGGTCAGATGTCCCAGTTGTGTACCCAACTCCCCAGTCTACTCACTAGGAGAGGGCAGAGTGTGAAAAAGAGATAGCCTTGGGGCTGTTCCAGTGCTGTTTAGCAACAGCCAAAACATGGGTGTGTTTCCTACACTATTTTAGTCACAATTCCAAGACACAGTGCCATAGGGGCTGCTGTGAAGAAAGTGAACTCCACCTTGGCCAAACCAAGTGCAGTCCAGTACATCTGTAACTATTCTGCGTGTTGACAAAATCAGTGTCCTCTATACTCCCTAGTGCTCACTGCTCTTGCCTAGTTACATTTACTCAGCTGAAACATATCAGAGCTAAACTCTACAGACCTGACATTTCTGTTGCTCTCCCATGTCATTTCTGACTGCTCAGTAAAGCAAGGACACAACCATTGTTATTTTCCCTTCCCATAAAAGATGCAATTCACACCTACACTGCTATAGATGATAGTTTAGAGATGGAATTTCAAGTGAAGGTTGAAACAATTAAAAATCATTGTGCTAAGAAATTCTAAGCACATAAAGAACAGAAAGTTTAAATCAATTGGTCACAACCTATTTTGCCAAAAATCTCAGCCTTTGGGAAAAAGATGCAGAAGGATCTACTGAGTGGATAATCGAGTTAGCAGAGGTAATTCTGGAAAAGTTTTGATGAACGTGGATAAATTCTCCAGTATTTGCACTCTTAAATCCAGAGCATGTACCTTTCCAAAAGATAATGTTTTAATTCAGTCTTAAATCATTGGCTGTAATGAAAGAAATTGAAATGTTGCGGTCTGTGTCTCACAAAAAGAAAGACTGGATAGTAAGTATTATCCAATACCCTAAGTATTATGATTTTCAAAATGAGAAAAAAACCCACCTTAAATTCTTTTCCACCTCTGATTATTTTCTCGAAATTAAATCTGTATACTTCACTTTAAATCTTCTAGTGTCCTTCTTCATGTCACTGCCTAGTCCAATTGTAGCCACTCCACTGCAATCTCTGCTCACCAGAGATCTGTGCTTCCTAATAAGCACTGCCTGGAAAGTCTGCCTGGGTTAAACTCTGTTTAACATTCATTAAAGCTCCTTTCTTTATTTTCTTTACCTTTGTCACATACAATGTCTCAAGTAACCAATATTAAAAAGTGCACATTTGACATAAGAAGGTACGTCCTTTACACTTAGAAAGATAAATATAACAGAAGAGGCTTGTATGATAAAAGTATCTTAAAGTATCTTGATACTTTAAGTTCTTACTTTAAGATCTCGAGAGATTGATGTCAGAGGAAATAAAAGGTAAACTTTTGATCTTTTTTCCAATTATATCAGATGGTCTAACAAAAGCCTACCTCAGTCTATAAGCCTCAATTCTTTCTTTTGACATTCATAGCTACAACACAGTTCCTAAACCCAGGATCTCTCCTAGCACTTCTCCTAGTTTTGGCCAGGACCTTAATGTAATTCAATACCAGCTCACATCATTGCTAGGGCTGGGGGAAAGGACTCTCTCTGGCTTCCAAGAAGAAGGGCATTCCTTCCAGCACGAGAAAGTCATGGGCAAAAATGGTCGGGTACTGTTATATTTTACATGTAAATGGTTTCTTTCTCTTATACCTTTGTTCTTAATATTGTTGCTGTTACTGTCCATTTTTTTTATTTCATTGCTGTTAAATTGTTTTTATTGCAACCCTTGATCTTTGCCTTTTGTGCTTTCAGTTGGAGGGACACTGAGTGGCGGGGTGGTTTTAGTGGGAGCATTAAATTGGAGAATACCATTCCTCAGCCATGACAGCACTGTATGGAAGCCACAGCTGAACACTGCAGAGACACTCTTGTATTCTCCCACTGATATTGATATATACAACTCACACTGAGTTGTAGAAGTAATGTGAGCTAAATTCTGTGAGTTCCTTAGTACATACACCAATCTTTTATTCACTTTACTATGGTCTCTGCAATAGTATTACAGAGTGGAAAGGCACTTCACATTTTTAATGTATTTCTGAAAATTTTATTTAAGTTTTTATCAATTTAAATAATCAGAGATCAAATTTACTTTCAAAAGAATTCTGCCTTTCTGAGATGTAATTTAGTTTTATGATTTGCTAGCTTATACTTACAGAGTACAGAGACTTTACTAGGACCTCTCCAAAATCTTGATGTATCATTTAAGAATTATAAAATCATCTACCATTTGTACATAATCTTTCATCCAAAAGTATTTTAAAATTCACTACAGAAGGTATTTCACATTGCTTGACACTGTAACTTGTTAAATAAGAATGTTTTGAGCCCCACATTAACTAATGTTGCAGATGCTCCTTTATCACAAAGAGCTGTCACACTGCACATCTGGCCTGGTTAGGTGGACACACTGCTCTCAAGGGGAAAGAAAGCGTTACCCTAATTCTTGTTCCTTCCTTTCATCTCTCTGTTATGATCTTACCTGCAGACTTTTAGTGGATTACATCACAACCCTTCTCCTCTTCCTCATGAGAAGCAATACGAGACAAATTATGCCTTTAACAAGCTGTATTCTCACACTCTGGCACTCAGTGCTCTTTACAAAATGATTAATTTCATTTTCTATATATAGTTAATTTCTATCTCTTTTCATCTGATGTATTTGGACTTTCTTTATTGGAAATACCTACTCAGGTATGGCAGTACCATGAAACACAGAAAAAAGGAAGGCCATTTAGGAAGTCACTTTCAGTACTAAGTTACTCTTTGCATTATTAATATGTAATGCAGAATTCATACTCCAAGCTCCCAGTGAACTAGAATTGATGAACCTGGTAACACGCATATTTACAATGAGTACTTCTCATGCAGTGTATGATTTGCGGAACTGGGTAGCAATTGTGGAGATGCTGTAAACAGGAAAAAGCAAGCCAAGCTAGAAGGAATGTGCTAATTAAAGGATACAAGTGAAATGCAAGTTAAAAGCAGCCAGATAAGGAGAAGGGAAAATCCTGTCCCCAAACAAGAAGGAAGGAAGGAGAGAGAACGTACCCCTTGCTAGATTTGCATTTCATGTCCCAGGGCCCAGCCGCAGCTAGCAGGGGAGGGAAACACTGATCCTTCACATCTCTATTTAGTGCAGCTCCCCAGGCAGCTTTTCTATTGAAAAAGATCTAGGAAGGAAGTTAAAAAGAAGGACAGATGACAAAAGGAACAAAAGAGGAGGCGATGGAGTGGAGCTCAGAGCAGAAGCTGCTCCTAGGAAAGGGCGGTATCTCAGCAGCTCACTCTGCAGATACAATCCAAGGGCGGCCAAAGTCATTCCAGTCAAAACTAAGACACGGTGACTAAGGAAGAGGGCAAGTTCAGAAGCTGAGTAGTGGTATCACTGTATTCCTGATGGGTTAAGTACTTAGGCAAGGCAATATGTGTAAGTGAAGCTAATGCCTTTCATCAGAGCAACAGATTACAGTGTAGAGGGGGAAGAAAAAGATAAGCTTTTGCTATACAAGACCTTCTTCAAGAGAGCTGCTGAGGTGTGAACTTAGGTGCAGTGTATGAGTCAGGACAGTGCCCTCAGCTCCGGGACTTGAGTGAGATGTCCTGAAAAAGACCCAGGTTTAAACCACAGGTATGCCTGTGGTTATGGAAAGAAGGCTTTAGCAAAACTTCATGAGCTTTCCATGAGCTTCCAGGCCTGGGAAGATGGCCTCTACCTATTGTAATATCCACAGATATAAGAACAGGTGTAGAATTTGATGGCATAGTCCAAAGTCTCCCAAAGTCCATGGTGAACCGGCTGACTTAGAGGACTTGGCATCAAGTCCTGAAATGTGGGAAGCCACAGACAAATCCATGAAGCAAAATGGATGGACATTGATTGCAGTTCATATCTGAAATAACTCTAATGACTTCCATGGCTTTAAGTTGTAAATGTTCCTTGGTATTCAGCTAGCTGGCTTTTCTCAAACCCAGTCTGCCAATAGTGGAAAAGAAACCTAAGGAGGAAGCACTTAAAATAATGAATAATCATTATGGGCTGGGTTTAGTTTAACAAGCATTATCGGTGGTCTTGGAATATTTCTCTGAGGTTTACAGGAAATTTATGAACCATGGGAAAAAAAGCTACTGATAATGAAAGGAACAGGCAAGAGCAGAGTGTTTTAAAACTGCAGAACCTTAATGAGTTGCTGGGTTTGATTAATTTCAAAAATATAAATCAGAGTTTTTTCCTGATTTTGTCCAAACTCTGAAGCATGAACAGAATAACAGAAAAAATATATGTAAAACAATTCTTTTGACTTCTTAGAGCTCTGTAGAAATCTAAATTCTGAAGGTCTTAAAAGCCAGTTCTTCAGCAAAGGGAGTAAACAAATTAAAGCACCATACTTCTATTCCCCTCTGGTATCGATATTGTTAAATTGTCTCCATATAACATAAAAGAGAAAATGTTCAACTGTTGAGGATCAGAAGGGTTTTTTCCGTTTCAGTTTAATTAGCTTAAAGCTAAGAATATGTCCCATAATCTAATACCAAGTTCTTAGTCCATCTTTTCACATTTTGTGCCATTAATTATTTCTGTTATGCCGGTGGGAAAACAAAGATACAGGCCCTAATCAGTGCTCCCGAGTGTTTGTTAATGAACTCTGAGGGGATCAAATAGTCATAATTGTCTTTCAGAACTGGAAACCTTCCTTGCAAATAGGTTCTTTGTCTGTATATCACATCTTTATATAGCTTAATGTTGCTTTTATCACTTTATTGCTTTTGTTACTTTTTCATGTGGGAAATGTTTTGATTAGATAGAATATACCCTCAGAGATTCATCCTTATCTTTCACAATAGCTATCTCTGCATTTACAGCAATAGTTCAATCTGCGTAATCCCGAATTTGTAGAATTTTCTCATTATTTTATCATAGCACTTATCATCCTCTAACACACACAGACAGCTTAGCAATTATAATGACTGTATTATTACCATTTAACAGTGAGTTACAATGTTTGTGGCTAAGATAGAAAACTGGGCCAAAATCTAAATTTCAGCAACAGAATGCATCATTGTGGCAACACTAACAAGACGCTTTAGTGAATCTGTAGTATTCATCTGAACTTGTGACTACCATGGTATTTCTGGACCAAGATTCTGACTAAAATGTCTCCCAAGAATGCTCTAAGCAAGCAAGGAGGCAGATTCTTTCTAAGAGCTGTCTAACGTAGGCTACTTGAGATTATTTCACAGCACATCTACAAAGCCATTGGATTGCACTCACACAGGTGCTTCTAAGCAGGTCAAAGTTATTCCAACAACTAATACGCAATTCAATTCAAATACCAGCCAAAGCAGCTGAACTGTGAAATGTGAAAGCCAGCTGGCTGTGTGCAGGTGAGCTGGTACAGCCTGTACTGGGGAGTATGCTGTGACAGATATGCTGCTGGAGCCCACTTGGGCAAGTCTATAGGTGCAAGGCACATCTCAGCTAAGTGCTGAGACAGCTTCATATTACATATGTGCAGGGTGGGTGAAGGGTGCTGACTCAGCCCCCTCAGACAACAGGAAGGGGCAGGTAGGACTCTCAAGGCAGGAGGACTCCCCAACAGAACACAGATGTGATCAGATACAATGTTTATGTTTCTCTTTCCCCAAAGGAAATACCTGCTTAGCCTATATTGTGGCTGTTGGTTGGATCCCAACACCTGTGCAGACCTGCCTGTCACATAAAAGCATTCCTTTGCTTGCGTACTAGTTCCCAAATGACAAATTATGCTCATTTTTTTTGCCAGACTGGGTGTGAACAAGTTGCAGTGCTCTGACTTTCCACCAACGCAGCCCTCTGCTGAGAACGCTGCAAAAAACAGCCATCACACTGAATTCAGGCCCATCTGTATCTTTTGTGGTGTTTTTACAAAAACAATCGTTCTCTGTAAATTTACTGAGGAATGATACAGAATAGACCTAGGTCTAAATCTGGAGCAGAGTAATTGAACTCTCATAGAGGAAATAAATTTCAGAGGAAGATCCAAAATATTTCAGGAAAGGGATAAACAGCTTGGTTTCTTCCTGTTTAATTCTAATGCCAAATTGTAATCACTAATTTGCTCCTT
Source organism: Ploceus nigricollis (assembly GCA_013399945.1). NCBI lineage: Eukaryota > Metazoa > Chordata > Aves > Passeriformes > Ploceidae > Ploceus > Ploceus nigricollis. The sequence continues at coordinate 176,743 of VXBC01005961.1, read as the reverse complement.
AGCATAATCTAGAAAATATATAGTTACCATGCAGTTCTTAAGCTTTCAATTTATATTAAACAAAAAGCAAATGCGCACATACTTAAAAATCTGGTTTGATATCTTGAGATGAAATTGTGGCTCTATTTAATTTAGTGGAAAATTTGTCATTGACTTATGTACTTAATAATGTCAGCAGGCACTTTTTCACATAAAAGACTAAACTTTCAGAACAAGCATGAAGGGACTGGCTTTGAAATGAAGTTCAAGTTTTCTTATTACTTTTGTTCCTCTCGCTCCAAAAGAAAAGAGAAATCAATATGGGTTAATACAATGTTTATATTTCTGTCATCCTGCTTTAAATCTAAAGAGAAAGGCATTGTTTTAACATTGCAAATGCTTCTTTCCGCCATAGAACTATAGATCAAGGTTTGACATAAGAAAAGCATAACTCTATAGGGAAGCTGAAAAATATTTAAAGCATTTTTTCATCATCTTTGAACACATGGAGTTCATTGCGTAGATCTATTACTGTTAACTCACAATGTGTGCACTCACACATTTTTTTATTTTTGTGTCCTGCTCTTTCTTATTGTATCTGTGTCAGCCACCTCCCTTTACTTCACATCAAATCCCTACTTAGCCAACACGTGTATCAGTCCAAAAGGCAGGGCAATGGTGAGGGCAGCAGGAAACACTGTTTGCTAGACGTAACTGGCTTTCACAGTCAATGATATCTTTTTGTGCTGGAAAACATCCTTTGTTGAGAAGGGATGTTTCTCGGGAGTGGTCAGAGTAATGAGACCTTGGAAAAGAGGCAGGCATGACCTTCTTTTGCCTGCACACAACATTCCCTGAATAAACCCTCAAGATTCCCCACCTGATCTAGGAAGAATGAAGGCTGAATTGAGACTAATCCTTAAGAGCTCATTGAAAAACAAGTGAAAGTGACAATGGTTCCTTTTCTCCTTCCTTTTGGTTCTAGTTCTTTCTTTAAGTTTTTTTGTTTGTTTGCTTATGTTTTTGTGCAAATGCAGGAGAATTTATGCATTGCTTAAATAATACTAGGTAACATGACAGTAACAAGGCAATATGACCAGAGAGGATTTTCGATCACATAAATCAGGAGTATGATTCAATTTAAAAAAAGGTACAATTTTACATTTAAATATATTGATCCTAAAATAAATATACACCCACGTTTTAATTAAATTATGGAATAAGTCATATATAAACCAAAATAGAAGACTAGGTTTGGGCTTTTAGTGACAGCTGTGCAGAACTACGGCATTACTTTTTTATTTTAATTTTCTATTTTAAAATTTCTTTTACTTTTTAAAAAATTAATTAACTTCATTTTAACATATATTCATGTATCCCCTGAGCCACTGGGATTATAGTACTGGTAATTACCAGTAATATATATAGCAAATAATACATGTAGGGACCTAAGCTTCCTTTTTCTAATGTCTGCTTTCACCCAGCTTGTCTGCTGGTATAGAGCAAGTGCACAGCTCTACTGTTTCAGTAGAGCAAGGCTGATTTATACCAGCTGGGGATTTAGCCTTTCTTGTTTCCATGAATCCAAACAGTATCTCACAGAGCTGTACAAATCTCTTATATAAGTATGTAACAGAAAATGTGGAAAGCTCTAAGATGGCTGAACATCTCCTCAGAGTGCTGAGGCTTCCTTCCTGTTCATTACACTTGTAAGACAGAAATAACTCTCTGATGACTTGACCTCTTCAAAAAGAAAAAGAATTCTATACTGATATCTGCTAATCAGGTCAAATTGAAGAAGCAAATTTATTTTACTATCCTCTGAAAACTGAAAATGATTAATAATTCCTTGCCCAAAGGCCTGAGGATCAATTCTGAAACAAACACCCCCTATTTTAGCCCAGAAAATCACCTTACCCATTTGATTTACACATCACTGTCTAGTGAAGAACTAGTATGTGTTTCCCTACATTACATCTATGATTTGTGCCACCATTTGTTAGGATATAAATCATCGGTCTTTACAGGGCTTCAGATAATGGTATGTGATGGCTCCAGGTCATCTGTATGACCACAAAAATGAGTATGTAAAAACTGTCAGTATTTAACAAACTTATATAAAATCAATAACTTGCTAAGAAAGATTAGGCATTGCATGGACATGCAGGTGTACAAAGTCTTGATGAGACAATACTTCAGGCATGCTGCCAATTATTACTAAAACATCATCCCCAAAATGGATTTTCTTCTTGTAAGAGAACACTAGAGTGTTTCCAAAAATGAAATAAAGTGCACAGTGCTGTTGTGGTTGGGCAGAAGGGAGAAAATATTAAATTCTCCTATTTTGTCCATTAAAAAAAGAAACATTTATCATAAGAGGGTACTTTACAAGATGGAGTAAATCATACCATCTTCAAACACTGACTTTTGCAGAGGCCTCACATATGACAGGTGGATATTTTTGCCCCTTGAAGTGTGATTTATAAGAAATGCTGTGTTTGGCAGGCTGTTATAACATGTCACAGTGCTATTAAATGCAAGTCAGGAGTTCTTTATAATTCATTAGCATTCTTTCTTGATTGGAAACTACTCAGCCACCTGCCCCTGCTGTTATTCAAAAGTAGAAGACAAGGTAGTTATTCAGAAAGTGGTGGACTGACAAGCATTTGGCGGGGACGAATACCAGTATATCAAAAGACAAGTACAGAACAAGAGCAATGAAATTACACATGATTTACTGGTCAAACTACTCATGTAAACTTCTGGGACTGCTGGGACTTATCCAAATCTTGTTTCTGCATCAGATAACCAGGGAGTCATATCAGTATCAGGCAAATTCCTTGTTTCTGAGACCTTGAGTTTTACAGCAATCATGCACAAAGTTGTTGTCACACCAGTTGTTATAACTTTCACACAAATTACATAAATACAAGAACTACCAGAGAAAAATCTTCAGCATTAAAAGGAAATCACTATCTAGTGTAACATATAATTTGCACATTCTACAATTTTCACCAGTGAATGCAGTATCAGCTTCCAAGGATTCACCTGCATTTTTCATCCTCAATTCAATCAAAAAATACAAGCAGTCTGACTTACTAACAATGCAACAATGCATCCTACTTCTGCCAAAAATTCATTTCTTACACCAAGAAATAAAGAACCAAAAAAGTCCTTTTATACAAACATGTCCATAAAGTTGATTAATATAATCATTTTTTTCCTGTCATAGTTCATGCTGTAGATGGGCTGGAAGAAGCACTTCCCCTTTTGATTTCTTTACTTTGAAAATTATATATCTAAATGTGAAATGGAGATTCTCTCCATTGCTGATGTCTGTTTAGGAATGACATGTTTCATAGACAGCAAACTGCCAAAAGACTGTCATTGTGGTCATTGACATTTCACATACCCAGGTCCAAAGACAGACTGTGATAGTCAGATTAGACTATTTGCTATGCCGTGTTCTTTAGACATACAAAAAAAATATGTATCCCCAAAAGTGTAGCTACTTAAGCTGCAATACACTTTTCTTCAAGTAATGTAAAACTTGAAAGAAATACAGAACCACCATATATTTTGAGTACACTCAGTTATTAGCCCATAAGAGAGACCTGGTTTTCAGTGAGCTACTTACATGTTTACCATGTGAACTTTTAAAAGGTGGATTTGTTGCTAGAAATCCAGTCACAACAGTGAGCAAAGTGAAGTATTGCAAAGCTGAATGTAAATTATGCCACATGTGTGGCAGGCCTGTTTTTCTACATGGAATTTGCACAAGCAGTTGAAAAAAGTGTGAAAGAGGATCGTGCTCTGGAGTTCTTCAATTTTGAAAATCAGTAACTAGATTCTCAAAATCCATACACATCCTTCTATACCTTAAAATGATTACACACTAAGTTCACAGCAATAGTTCTTTTCTTCTTGAAAAAAAGAGCACAGGAGCAATACAATATCTAGCTGAAACTTGAACTATGAATCACATCTATAATATCTGTAAAGACTTCATGTGAAAATCATTTCCCCATTGCTTGCATAACACTCTTATACTATACTTATTTGTATGCATTTAACATATGAACACATACCTTTAACAGATGAACTTATTAATCACAATTTCAAAGTTTACAGTTGTTGTTTTTCTATCTCTTCATAGAGGGTTGGTAAAAAAGAGACTGAAAATAATCCTACATGAGGAAAGCAAAAAGGAAATACCAGTGAACTGGACCTCCTGTTATTACATAGGAAAGCAGATAAGCTGTATAGCTAGGATTGCAATTTTCTAGACTGCAAAAGCCCAGCATTATCACTGTGTACACTCTTTCACCTTGGACCTATACACCATGTACAACTCTTTCAGTTTTCAAGGAACTATTTAATGCCCTTCATCTAGAGGTTTAGACTGGACTGTAGGAAGCATTTTTTAACTAACTGAGGGGGTGGTCAAATGCTGAAACAGGCTTCCTACAGAGGTGGTTGGTGCCCCAAGCCTATCAGGGTTTAAGAGGCATTTGGACAATGCCCTTAACTACAAGCTTTGTCTTGGTTGGTCCTTGGTCAGGCAGGTGGACTAGCTGTTCATTGCATTCCAACTGAAATAATCTATTCTATTCTATCTCTTTCTATCATCCTCTAACAAGTAGTAGGAAAGCAGGGGATCCAGATTAGAATAAATTTTAGGGCATCACAACTGAGGAAATTCTGCCAATATCACACCAAAATCTTCAAGCTTCATACTGTGAAGCCTGGTACAGCGGAAGTCCTCTTAAGGAAAGTATTTACAAATAACAAACAGTGCTGAATGAAAGTTTCAGTGTTGTCTCTTTCATCAGCAGTTATACAAATCACCTCCTGCTCTACCACAAATATTGATTTATATTAATCACGAAACCTTCATGACTTGCAGGCATGAGAGAAATCAATACAGTAATGTTCTTGTTGGTTTTCTGCTAGCCAGCATATTTGTGTGACAGAAGAGGGCACACAATGAAGCCCTGTGGTAAGTCTGTAGGTAAACAGATGAGAAATGTGAGAGCAAAAATGCTGATAGTCAATGGAAAGTAAATCCTTTAACAGCCCTAACACAAATATGCTTTGAATGCTGATTTTATTCTTTCATCTCAGAAGCCTATATTTAGCATTCAGTATGAGAGAACAGCTCTAGGAACCACATTTCCACTAGGCATTTGGTACATCTCAGGCTTATTATTCAGATGCTACTGACAGATCTCCTCTCATACTCTTCATCTATAAAAATTGCCCCAGTGAAGCCTACGTATTCAATACTAACAGTGCATTTCATTCACACATATTTCTCTGTGAAACAAACACTGCTATGTGACTTCATGACCCACGTAACAATGTGCTTTTAAAAATAACACCTCCATGATCTCAAACACACCTGTGTTAGGAAAGTCAGCATATGGATGAATTAGTACTTATGTGTCACTGGAACTGATATAACCAGATCTGTAGCATGAAAACCAAAGCACAGATGCCAGCTGAATCACATAGCTAACAGAATGAGAGAAAAGGGAGTAAAATACATCCATCTGTGTTGAGTGAGGTACTGACTCCTTAGACTGCTTTGTCTCCTGAAATGCACAAGGCCAGTGGAGCCAACAGAGATATTTCTGTTTGTGTTTGCAATGAATTTTCATGTAGAACTCTTTCTACTGAATTGTGGTTTGCTGCTCTCAAGCTTAACCTAGTTCTGCTTAAAAAATAGTACTATTTTTACCATGGAATTCTGTAATGGAGTGCAAAATAAAGATTATAAAAAGTCACTGAATTCACTCTCCTAGAGTGTCCCAAAATTCCTTTTGCATATAAGAAATTTTGGGGAACGTAAGTTTTCTTTTTGTATTGTACCAGGGATGAAAAACTAGATGCCACAATCTTAATTTCAGTTTTACATGCTAGGAAATGAACTACAAGGTCAGTGGTTTGCAGCTGCAGCAAATGAAAGCAGAATCTAATTCTTTCTAACAGAAGACAACATAAGAAAAGTATGAGTATTCATTAGCAGCACTTCAAGAGATTATAATATGGCTAAAGTTTTTTTAAAGCCAACTTCTGATATTAATGAATTTCAGCCATAACAGCCATATTTCATTTACAAGGCTGTCAGTTTGTCTTTAAACATAACAATTTACAAGAGGAACCAAAATTATGATCACAAAACGAATACCTATTTAAGTCTTTAAATCTAATTTCTATAACCTATTCCACAAATGGCCTCTTTGCAGTCGTGCATTCCTCTCATGAAAAAATGTTGACATTTGCAAGGAAATGAAGAGATATTATTTTCTAGCTTTCTCTAGAAAACCAGGAAATAAGTTATATTGTATTATTCCTGTCTTAATGAAGCTGGAGGGACTGTCCAGAGCATATGAATAAAATATAAATATAAAATATAATAAAAAACTTGGAGGTGTTACTCTTGACAGGTTGATTGAAGTTCTTTCTACTCAGGTCTGGTTTTCTCCAGTAAAGTTACTGACTGGTGGCAGGTGAATATCAACAAGAAACTGATAGACATAGTGTAATGGATTACTGTGTGGTCTCTTTGATTTCACTTTAAGTCATAATTTTCTACTAATTTTGGCTACTTAGAGGTTGAATTATCTAAAATTGTTTTGTAATTTAAACAATTGGTAAAAGTCTAAAGTAGCAATGCTAATACAGGCTTTAGAGGGGGGAAACAAAGCAACAAGAAGGAGGTTTTAAAAAAAAATTGGAAATTTAAAAATAATTTTACTCTACAAGTTCAAAGAAGTTCAGTATGCATTTTATGGAATTCAGTAAGTGGCAAAATTTATCTGCAACCATTATTTCTCCTTCTTTGCATACAGAACCCCTATATCATGTGACAAATCACTGGAAAATATTTTACTCTAAAAACAAGACCCATGTAACATCTGCAAAAATTGTGAGGTTTTTAAAAACCAAAATGCTTTGCAGAATTAAATGTTCTGAATTTGTTCATTGCTTCTGTTTTGAAAATTTTAGTGTTTTTTTCCTGCTACTTTCAATACAGACAAAAGTACTTTGAAACTGAAGCCTCAAAACATTTAATGCAAGCACTACATATTTCCCTGAGTCCTTATGTAATGTTACTTTTCAAGCAAGTCAACTTCAGTACAAAACTTGCAGTCCTCAAGCACTGGAGAACTGTGGAAGCTGTAACTCCAGTGGCTGGCACTTCACCTTCTCTGTCACCTACCAAGTCTGTGGTCAGACTCCCAGCCTTTTGCCAAATTCAGGAATATCTCTGTGCACGGAGATCTGGGGAGTGGGCAGTACAGAAGGAGTGAAGGATGAGGGAAGAACACACCTGTGCACGGCTCCCATGAGGCACCAGCACAGCACACACCTTCCACACAGACCTCAAAGTCACCTGAAATGAGACTTTGCCATTCAGCAAACCGTTTTCATTTCATTTGATTCAAACCAAAGACAGTAAGTTTCCTTAGATTTCCACGGAAGAATATTTGCATCTGAAAGCACTGAGAGGGAGCTGAGGTTATTGTGCTTTATGATCAGAAGAGACATGAAACCAGGCTTTCCAGCATACTGCAAGTCACAGAATTCATCAGTCGTGTGTTTCCTACCATGCAGGGCCAACACTGCAATAATTCAGCCCCACACAGCAGCAATACTTTTTCACAGCTAAATTCTCTGCCTATGTAATTATATCCAGTTCTTCTGCAGTTAATAAAGCAGCAGAAATTTACAGCAAGGGCTAGGATGACAATCTCAGCCACCTTCAACCTTGGTATTAAGTACAGAATATCTCCATTTATCTCATTTGTTCCTGTCATAAACATCTTTAGAAACATTCTACCTATTGCATAAAAAATTTATTTCCCCAAATTACTACATCATGCATAACGGTAATTTCAACACTTATTTCCTTTCAACAATTCAGATAATTATGTTTAAGAACTTAGAACAAGCTTACATAAAGTCACTTTATTTATTATGTGACAGTTGCTGTATTACTCATGAGTAACCAGAGCCTGTCACATTGCAAAATTTCATGAATAATATGTCATATATTATGCATGCATGTATAGTTCAGCATCGTCAAATATAACCAAACAATTAATAAAACAAATGCAGAATGCATAATTGAAGTGTTAAATCTGAGAACTCAGAACTGAAATTACTAGCAGAGGATTAGTCATCTGCCAGGAAAATATCCATCGTAAAGCAATCTGAGTGCACTCAACCAATCTACAGTTTTTTAAAAAAAATTAAGTATTGCTATTAGAAACTGATTATACTTTTTAACAGCAATAAATCCCCATGAAATTAGTTATTGTTTACCATAGTTGTAGCATTAACCTTTTGAAGCAAATTTAGCAAATTGCTAGCTAATGCTAATGATCAATTTTGAAAGGGATTACTGCTTAATTATATCATATACAGTAGTAGTCATAAGATATGATCATTTTGATGCCAGCTGCACCTTAACAGGAACAATCTGAATTGGAATAAACTACACTAATCCAGAATCAGTAGCTCATATAATTAGAAGGAGCATGAGGACTACTTAAATGTGTTATTTTTGTAAGATCAAGGAAAAATAAAAAAACACCTTTGGTTTACATTAGAGTTATTATGCCCTTTTAAAAAATCTGCTAAAGCATGGAAAACTGCTTCCAAGGACCTTTCTATTGTCAGACCTACAGTGTGCTTGCTTAATTATCTGCTTCATGTGACCTAACCATCAGGACACACGGAAGCATGGGACACCCCTATTTTTCAAGACAGACATTTATTATTTAGGAGACCCTGAGTGACTGAGCTTTTACAAAGGGCCACTAGCTTCTTTTTTTACAAAACCACCACCAGCAAAGCAAATAATCTCTTCAAAACCTGTCTATTCCACATATACGTCACAAGCCACTGTAGCTATGGTGTTAAATGCAAATTTCAAAATCTGATCAATATATGCAAGATTGTTTAATTAGATTGTTGTTGGCTTTATCTATGGTTGAAATGGAATAAAATAAAAAATGATCAAAACAATTCCAGTCTCTTCTTCCAATGGAGCTTCTGGACTTGTTTTGGATCATAGCTCAGGCAGAACTCCTGTGTGCAGAGGAAGTGCCCTTTAGGATTTCAGGTGGTAAAACTCTAGCAAAGACAACTTCTTACAAGAAGAAGGGATTCTCTATCTCCTCCAAGAATTAACAAAAGTGCAAGAGAAATTCTCTAGCACCTCCACAACAGAAGTGCAAGAGAAAAGGGAGAAGGTTGTAGGCTGCTGCCATACCAACTCCAGCAACCAAGGCCATCTTCTCAAGTTCAAATAAATTAAGCAGTCTCCAGAATCTTCTTTATATTCTAACCCATTCAATTAGGTCAGGAAGATGAGCACAGGATGTCCATTTTTATGCTTGTAGCAGCAGAGTCTCCAGAAGTGGGGTAGATATCAGATCTTCTAAGCAGAAAATGGGGCTGTTTAGCAAAAGGCAGTGATGTCCTACAGCAAATGCACCTCACTGTGGCCATTTCTTCCCACAGTTTTGTGACACTGGCCAGTGGCTGCCACATCACTGCCAACACAGTGGCTTCCATCTCTTCTCCCTTAGTATGGTTGAAGAGCAGGTTTTAGAGTAGAATACAAGCTCACTCTCTCTCCTGCAGATAACCAGGTTCTCTCTAAAGCACAAGATCTAATATGGAGGCACAAGAGGTATTGTCTCCAAACTTGATTTCAGGCTCATTTAAGATTGATCTGCAGTACAAATGACAGAGGACTTGTCATATATAAATTTGCTAAAATAAAGAAAGGTAAGTGGCACAGAAAATCTCACGTAATCCCCGGGATAATCAAAACTGCTAAAGGGCTTAAATACTTAAAGTATTACAACTGCAACTTCAAAATCATCTTTGTTCATGTTTCTTGCTTATTTTTGTGCATGGCTAAGATGAGTAAAATCTCAGACCAGAGGGATACCTACTCCCAAACACGCAGGCATTTGGATCCAGATCTGAACTTTGTGGTTGGCCTTGCCTCCCTACTGGCTGAAGCCCAAACCTCCATTACCAAGCACCCCAAACTGTGATACTGCTGGGAACACGTGTGGGAAACTTTGCTCTTACGCACACATAACTCCACAGTTGTCATCACTTCCCTCTCCACAGCCTTGGCTGCAAAATTTGAATGAAGCTCAGTGGTGCCGCAGTCCTTTCCTCCCCCTCTTTATAGTCATCTTTTTATTCCCACTTTGAAATATATTTTCATACAATGCCAACTGAAAGCCCTCAAAGCTGGAATGCTTGCTGTCACTTAGACTATGCAAGGGAGAAAACTTTTATTGGAAACATTCCTTCCCTTCCTTTTAATTTTTGCTGCTCCCACGCTGTTGTTGGCAGCTTTAGATCCATATCAGAAGAAAAGCATGTAAAATGCATGCAGTTAGGCAGTGGTCCTGTAAGGCACTTCATGTACACAAATATCTGCAGCTGTGCACTGCTTCTGATCTGTAGGAGGCTACACATGGGCACTGAGATCAGCACACATCAAATCCCTGTTATTAAATGCATGTGTCTTTAAAGCAATGAGTCTTAATTCGTGCTAAGAGAGTCCAATAATAAGAAGAAAAATAAATTATATTCACCCCCAGCAGAAGGGAAATTACAATCTCATTCTCTCTGTTCAGGTCATACCGGCCCAGAACTGCAAGAATATAAAATACTAATAAGGCTTCTAGCGAGATGTCTTAAAAAAACCTGAAGTATAATTAGCATTCAAATCATATTTACAATTTTTTCCTTCCTATTGCCAGATGTCTTTTATGGCTTCACACTCTTGGTAGGCAGCAAGAACCATCAGCTAAAAGCCAAAACTGTGTATTCAGATTCCTATCTAATGTACATTTTAACAATAAAGATGAGAAGATGGAAACAAATTAACAGGCAAGGTATTAATCTCCAAGCACATTTATATTTAGTTTAACTGTCTTACTGAAAGCAGTCCTTATAAACTAAGGAGCACAGAGCATAATAAAGGAGAAGCTAAGTGATAATTAAGGAGTTGCTACATGCAACTGAGACTAGCTGGTGCAAAAGTCCACTTTGGCTTCACTGAATGAAATTATATGCTGCAAATGAAGTAAAACCAAGAAGATTTATTGAAAAGCCAATGAATAGCAACACTTTCCTGCAATTATTATTTTTCATATATATGAATTGAGATATAACTACATGCTGACCTTTGAAATACATGCCTAAAAAGTACAGCATTTTTGCCACGAATTTAGGAAATGTAATGTAAGACAAGAGACTTAGGAAGGCTTACAGTAATAATTCACAGGAAATACTGCATTTCTGTCATGTAATTTCACAACCAACATAAATTCAGATGGGTACATATTTCAGGTGGCTTCTGGAGAGCTACCCATCAGTACAAATTCCCAGAGAATGAAGCAGCCATACACCTCAAAAGGTATTGACATTAGCAGAACCATATCTTGCAGCCTTACTCATGCAGAAATTCCTACCAATGCCTTGAGAAATGTTACTGGTACAAATAATTTAAGAGACAACAAAAAAGCTGGCAATATGCAGAAAAAAGGGCCTTTCTTTTTCTAGACTCTGCTTACCCAGGTTACTGACAAAATCAAATCTTTATACAGGTTTGTGTTTCTGCCTTGATTTTATTTTCAGATTGCCATTATATGTGCAAATCTACATTCCGTCACTGATCCACGGTTGTGCATGAGGTGTTTTGGAACATTTCTCCAGCCTGAGCACAACCCCTAGAGGAGCCAGTTGTCCTGATGAACACAGCAACTCACAAAATACTCACAGCTATCATCTACAAGGAATATTTAATGATATGCATGGAATAGGTTGGTGATTAGCTGACCCTTGTGCTTCTAGTGAATATATAGATCCAACAGGACACACATCTAGGCTCAAGTTTACATATTTATAACTTTACTTACAGAAGGACAGAATCATGACTATAACATTTAGTAGGGAAATAAAAGAATTGCTGGTTTTAATTAGGATAATTTAAAAAATACCAATTAGTATTTTTTAAATACTTAATTCTACATATATAATATGTAATAGAATTAGCCTAGGCAACGGTTCGTTTGAAAAGGCTGGAGATATTTTGGGGTTATTTTTGGTTTATTTCCCAGCATAGTATAATCTTAAATTGTAGATATGGATATCTAACATTACAGTATGCCAAGCAAAACACTTCATGCTTTCATGTATTTTTTTCTACCCAGCAGATGGCCACCAAGCTTTTGCACTGAGGTGTATAAGAGTTGCTCTAATAACCTTTATCTTTGGAGTGAGGTAGGCTTGGTACCTTTTAGTTACTTTCCTTCAATGTGAGTCTACCACTGCAATTTCTATTTTCTTGTCCTTGCTGCGAAATGATGAGTCTTGGTTGTGTTTGTTTCAAAAATACTGCAATTCTCCTATGAAATGGATTAAATTTTCAGTTGATAATATATCAAAAAGTGCTCCTCACAAGGCAGTCCCTAACCAGTTCACAGGTAATATAAGTGTCTTTCTTAAAGCTGATGTCAGGAATATTTTTTCACTTGAAGTGAAGCAGGGACAAGCTTCAAACTCACATTGATCATCCCCTCTCCAAAACACTGGCATTTCAATTCCTACATCCCTCTGGTGTGCAACTGATAGGCCTGGGCAATTCATCTCTGCTTTCCTGCATTCCCAATCTGCTGTTACCAGCTTTTCTTACACTGAAAACCAACTCTTGTTTGCAACTAGTCATGTAAAACAGGACTTAAAAAAACATACCAGTAACAGGGAAGATGGTAATATGAAAATACTAAATTCATACTGTTGTTGACTTTGGTATTACATGTTTGATGAGCAAGCTGGAATTCCCAAGTTGTGGAAGTGGTAATTAGCACGGTGGCTGGCTCAAATACACATCCACCCCTGTGAAGAGGATGGTCCTGGTATCTGTTAAGTGGTACCAACAGCCTGCATTCTTCATTCTTCTAACATCTAAAGCCATATTGTGACGGTAACACACGTGCAAATTGTGACAAACCTGCAAACCCCAAAGTTCTCTGGGTGGCAAGAGCCCTGTTCACATCAGAGGAGCATTTACTTTCCTTAAATGCAGAAATTAGATGATGACTCACCAAGTATTGGCAAAGGTCTCTGCAGGCAATAAGAGAGTGGTGAGTGGAACAGAGATTTAGTGGATGTCTTGAAAATGCCCAAATGAACAATGTGGAACTAATTTTATTTGGCATATATGCCCAAATTTTCTATTACCAGGTGTTAGCAGCTGTCTGTCAAGGAATACAAATATGACATAATATTTACAACCTCTTGAACTGCTTCTCTGCCTTCTCATAAGGCAGGCATACTTGGCTTTTACCTCCCTTTTAATAATCTGTGATGCTACAGTAATATTTAGTACTTTACCTTACAGCAGTAAAAAACTGAGGAATTATGAATTCAATTTTAGTGGCCAAATTAAGGATTTGGTTTCAGTTCAACCTTTTGGAACCTCTTAATCTTACTGAACATTTACAGTTTTGCCCCATCTTTCCTAAGAGTTTTTAATCAATGGAGTCAGTAAACTGAAGGAATTCTGCGTTTGGAGGTCTAGAGATTTTGCCTACACGGTAAAGATCAGATTGTGATCATATATATCTTTTACTATGAATTTTCCAATCTTTAGGCAAGGACTAGGAAAAAAAGGATATAGAAGTTATATAAGAAAGAAAAGAAACAAAAAATTTAAAGCAGAGGATTAAGTCTTCTTAATTCTGATTATTTTCTAATGTACCTTTGTATACAAAATTCATCATAATACACCCTTTTTCCTTGCTTTTGCTGAAAAATACATTAAAATAATTACGCCTGCCTTGCCTGAGAGAGCTGGTGCATATTAAAAAAAATCTGTGGGTCACTGAAAGTGTAGTTTTATAATAGAATGCATTCGTTGTACATTCATACAATATGTATTAAAATAAGAGGAAGCAAAACTTGCTACAAACAAATTTCATCATTTCATACCGTGGTGCATCTGTATAAAACAGCAGCTGGAACAACTCTGCAGGCTTTATAACCTTCTATTAGTGGTTCTCAACACTGAATTACCAGTGTTGTACATGCACAAACAAAAACTGCTTCACCATTATCAGACAGGCAAGTGAATGTGTTATTTTCCTCCTTTTCTCCTATCCCTAGCTAATGTCTCATCATAACAACCTCGTCAGCTATCACTGATAATCTGTTCTACCTCCTGTCTTCATCTCAAACACAACCTCAAAAATGACTATAAGTAATAACCAGCCTGGCTGTGAGCTGAAGGCAGGCAGGGAACAGGGAAAAGCTGTATGTGCAAATGGCTGACCTTCAAAACAGCCATTTGCAAAACATATGTGCTGCCACAAAACAATATTAAGTAACCTTTCCTGTGCTGCCACTCTCAGAATCACACTGAGGCTAATCAATATTGCCCTGCAGCACCAGAGAGACATTTCCACATGCTCTTGAAGGCTCCTGGTTGAATGTCATTCAGCCCAATACCACTAGCTTTTAAATAGTCCAGCAAACCCAAAAGAGGCAGCAACAAAGCAAAAGCCAGGCCAGGCCACACAGCCCAAGGTGCTTCCTCCAGCATTTGACCCCACTGGGACCCCCTCCTGCAAAAACCCTCCAAGACAGAAGCACTTTGAGGGCCAACCAGCTAGACCACAAGAAATGAAGCTGACGAGGTCAGTGAATTTGCTTCTTCTATGAAAGAAGTCAGCTTTCCCTCCACCCAGCCTGTCTGTAGCTTTGTGGGGAAGAGGTTTTGTTTTATAAGTAAGGTTTTGTTTTATAAATAATGGCCCCACGAGATATCGTGGGGCTCACCATAAGTGCCCTTGCTAAGGGATTCTTTTCCTAATATATATCTGAATATGAGATTGCAGGGTCCTGCACTCCCTCAAATTGCAGAAAACACTCAACAGTATCATCCAGAGGCCTGGGTACCCAGCACAGCTTCAGCTGGAGCCCTACCCCATCCACGCACAATAGCCTAATGACTGCAGCTCAGAGCATGAGGCACACACAATAAAGAAAGAGTCTGAAGACAACTTTTTCCCTCCACATCACTCATTTGCTCTCCCTGGTGTTGCTTAGGCCTTGCAGCCCCCTAGCTCACAGCAGGAACTTCAATCCACTGTGTTATGACATATTTTTCATAGCAGCTAAGGCAGCTCCTCTAATGCACTGGCAGTCTAATTCATAAACTCCTTCCAGCATTTCAAAAATTAAAAAATAAGCTTATTCGCCATGCATCTGATATACTTCTTCCACGCAAAAGTCCGTGTGCAAACATAAATTTTAAATGTTCCTTTCTCCATTACTGATTCCCTCCATATTTAGTGCTTATACTTTGTGAGGCACAGAATGATCTGTTGTTCATTTAAGAGCTTAAAATCCATACCAGTTTCTTGTAACTAAAGCCAACACACTGCTTTACTGAAGCGAGATCTACTGCACAAAACACAATTACCCATCAATTGACTACACATCAATGGGACAGCACATGATTAGACAACAGTGGGGAATCCTAATGATCCCCTGTGAGAATTAGGGGAGTGCAAGCCTCTCATTTTCTGCTCCATGATGTGTAGATGAAAAGTGCACTGAAAAGAATACAAAATGAATGGCAGTAATTCTGTGTGCATCCTAACTTCATTTCCATGGGAATGTAACATGGAAATGTAACAAGACCATGATTATCACATGGAAGATGAAATAAAACACTGACCACAATGTCTTACTTAAGAGCACAATGACTTGTTCAATCTTTAGCCCTGATGTTTTCAAAGTGCCTGTTAGACACACACACTCAATCTCCAAGAATTTGGAGGTTCATCAGTATCCACAGGTAGGTGTCAGATACACTGTGCCACAGTTCTAGGGACATTTCACCTGATTCTGAGTGAAGGATTACTCCTCTGACAGGGCAGCCAAAATAATACAGCCCTCCCAGGGCCAGGCAGAGTGCAACAGCACACTGCAAGGATGATGACTAATTTTCACTTTTGTTCATTCCATTCTCCATCACATGGGTAAGGGAGAATTCAAACCATGCATATGGGTTTATTTAATCTTCTGAAGAATAAAATAATTTTAAAATGAGCTATAAACTATGATTTCACACTCTATTCATTTCAGTCCAGGATATATCAGCACCCCAAGAGAGATCTGAAAGTTACCAAAGGCTATCAAATTAACAGAAATACATTGACAAAAAACAGCTATGCTATGTCAGTGCAGCAATAATGATACTAAGTGATGGCAAAGCGTGGCTAAGCTTAAAGCAAAATTCCATTTTTGTGTGTTCAGAAAAATAAATGCAATTTCTGTCACCTGATTTTTGTCCTTGCTTGATTTGCTTGACATATTTTAAAGGGATTCTGTGGCTTTTTCTTTTGTGGTTCTTTCACAATCAGCACTTGTCAAACACAAGGTTTGACACAAAAAGCTCTTCAACAAAGCTGATCAAATTTCTTCACAGTTTTAGGAAATTGAGTGATGTATACACCACAATACAAATCCAAGAATTATACAGGGAAATTAGAGCATCAGTGTCCAGCACATGCAATTTTAGCAGAAACCTCCTGTCTTTCCTACTTTCCTACAAAAACTTACTATCTTTCAGTTACTGGATATTTTACTGTTTTGGGACTCTTGTGTCACACAGTAAAAAAAACAAAGTTTCCTTTGTTCTCTGGGCAGCCAATTTTGCAGAGCACATGCCAACATTATCAATGAGATTTTCCATACTAGATTAACCTCTTAGTTCACCTTGTCCAGTACCAAGTGACTAATGTTATCCATATGGTATTTTCAAATATTACTTATTTTGCCAGTCTCAGTAAACCTAGTTTGGTTTCCTTCCTTGGCAACAGATATGCATTGAATGGGGCTCTCAGTGAGCAAGAGCTCTCTAAAATGTAGCTCAGTATTCTCTTGTTAACTTTATCTTCTCCCAAAGCTTTCCTATCTCACTGCTCAATTGCTATGCAATTAGTAACCTCCCTTCTTTCTTTAGTTTTTTCATCAGTACAATTCAGTAGAAATCAGTATGTCTTTCAGACTCTTTGAAGGAATTAAATGGTTGTTTTAGCCTGAAACTTATTTATTGTCATGTTGGGTGATGATCAACACAGAAGGAGTAACAGTAAGGCACTTTTTACAGTGCTTTAAGCTAAGTCAGCAAAGGACTGGGAGAGAAAAGACAAGGCCATTTCTGTCTTTCCAGCATGCACGAACACCTACAGTTTTTACAAGCATCTGAGACCTGCAGGTCTGGCTCAAACCTGTCTTGCCTTCCATTGCTCTGATTCTGTGGTGAAATATCTCAGCTAACCAGAAGAATCTGACAGCACATCTATTTTTCTATTATTTGTACTCACCAGTGTAGTACTTGAGCAATTAATGATAACAAGCAGCGTACCAAAACCAGCGTGCTTTGGCAAACATCATTTAGGAGGCTTCTTTTGCAAGCTACACACATGTAAAGTGAATATCTCACTTCTACTCTGAGGAAGTAATAAAGCCTTTGGGTCACAGACATTAAAATTACCCATATACTGGGAGAGTTGAAAAGATGAAATACAAAGCCTGCTATGCCATATTTTGGATGACCTTCTCACTCCTAAAGTGCCCATGACTATGTGATGTTGTTTGCTCCCTGTCTCAAGTCATTCCCTGTACATTCAATTAGCAAAAATAATTGCTTCATCACAAACTGAATAAAAATGCCAAGACCCATTTAGAGACAACAGCAATCATTAAACAAAACCCATTTGCAGGAGAGTTGAAGGCATTTCAAATACGCATATGAGATTTAAAAATAGAAGAACACTTCAGAGTGTTCAAACTGCAGACAAAATCCTGTTTAATTTCAAAGGTGGCAGGGTTACTAATGCACCAGCTACTTCAAAGACAACAAAATAAATTGCTTTTTTAAAACACTGGCAGTTCCATCCAACATGATGGGAAATACATAAGATTTGCCAAATATGAAATGTAATGTGCACAGGTTGTTCAAAAGATGCCTTAATTTGCATAAGTGAGCACTACAAAAGGCATAACTTATCATCACAGTTAGGCTCAACTTTGGAAATTGCTGTTCAGTCATGAACCTCAAATAGTCAACCCACAAGGCCATCTCTCCATTTTATTCCATAATGCTGGAAAAATAAAGTGTTGTTTATATAGCTGGAAGAATTTGCTCTATTATAAAACACAACAGGAGAGTAATTTATTTAATATAATTATTTAGCATGTGCATGACCACAGATAAATAGCAATCCACTGAAGAATCTAAGGCCTCCCCTGAAATATTTTTACAATCCTCTCAAAACCAATGAACTTTTGACTCAAGACTGGGTTTCGTTTTCAACAATTATTTTTCCTAAATCTGTTAGCAAGCTCTTATTACCTTTGCACTAAATTCAATTAAAAACCCAATACCATGCACAGAGGAAGGGATATGCCTGGTTACTGGGATCCTCATTCTCAGGCTAGGCTGGCAAGAGCTGTTCCTCCACACTGAATTTAACTGGCTCCATACAGCAACTCAAGGAAGTTGCCAAATTAAATATTAACAGCCATGTTTGGTTTATGTTTGAAAAGTTTCCCTTGCATTTAGGAGCTCATATAAACACAACACTGCATGGATAACACTGGCTGAGTCTCTAGGCTCCTCAGGTGTGCTGTGCTCTGTCCTTTGCATCATATTGTCTCAATGACAAAATGGTCACCTGGAGAGATTCAAGCCCACCAATTTTTATGAAATTATAGTTTACTCTACAGATCAGGTGATCCTTTAAGATGCCTTCAGAAGATGAGCATAAGGAAATATATAATGAAAACATTCAAGTTTATCAACAAAAACTGGAGAGCAGCACAGGTGTTTTCAAATAGTGTCTGGGTAAATAAATTCAGGCACAGGATAGGTACACACTATGTGACAAGGGAACAGTTCCCTGCAAAGTCTGAATTTTTACCAGGACATACACATCTCCATCTGATCTAGAGAGCCAAAATAAGAACTCAAGCTCCACAACTGCTTTGAAATTGAGAGGAATTGCTGCCAGGACATTCAGTGATAGTGTAAACCATGTAAAAGGATGATTCTTAATGATTGGTATTTACTATATGATGGCTATTGATCCAGTTATTGAATGTGTTTTACAGGGAATTGAAGTATTCCTGAAAAAACAAAGACAATATTGAAAAATAAATGGAACTTTTAAAGCTTTTTTCTATCACTTTCACACATATGTGTGTATATATATTGATATACAGATATAAATAAGGTATAATACTTAAATTTGTGACTCCAGCTTCTATCAAACAAAAGAAATGTCCAAGTAGTAATATCATACTTTTCCTATTAATAAAACAAGAGGATAATATCACCTTTCAGGAGTGGGAATGCCTCATCATGTTCCCCCCTCCACTCCAAATTCATTGAACAATAAATATTTCAAAGGGCTCAAGCTTGTTCATTCACTCTGTTTTTCCTCCAGCTTTGTACAGCTCCTTTGAAGCAGCTGTCCACAAAGGATCAGATACTGAGTTTTCTAATCCTATTTCAACTTCTCAGCAGGACTTCTGAGTTCTGTTAAAGATTAGGCAATATTTTTCAGCACTAAGGCCTTCTAGGCATCTGAACAAGGAATGACCCCAAATACACTAAACAAAGGTGACATTGCTGCTGGCCATGAAACTCCTTAAATGAGATAATTTCCATTAATGAGAAAATTTTAAAAAACAGCATGATTTAAACCAGCCCTTATCATGCCATCTGAATCAAAAAACATACATACATAAGAAACTTCTACAACAAAGTAAACAGGAAACAACTGGGATTTTAGCAATTGTGCTATATATGAAAAATGTTCAAAAAATGGTCGAAGTATACTGTGGGATGGAAAGCCAAATGCTCCTGTGTATCTTTCCTTAAAATGCTGTTATGTTTAGCAAAGGTTGTAAACTACCCACTTTCACATATAAAGTATGGGGTGTGAATCCTACCACAACAGCCCTGCAGGCAAGCATTTTCTGTACATATGTACTATTCTTGGAAATTGCAAGTACATCTGGACACGTGTATGTGTGTGTGTGTGTGTGTGTGTGTGTGTGTGTGTGTGTGTGTGTATGTATGTGTGTGTGCACCTGGGCACATTTGTGAGGGCAAGACCAGTGTTATGAACCTCCACATCTCACAAGTTCAGAGTTTCAAATTTCAGCTGGGTTGACAGTGCTTCTTAGTTACATTATTCTTTATCCATTTCTGTGAAATATTTGTTGACACACAGGATGGAGATTTTGTTTTCTGAAATTTAGAATGACTCTTGGGCAGATGTTTGGGTTATTAATATGATGCAAATATAGCAAATTTCTTCTCTAAACAATTCCCCCTCACCCCTCCTACAGTTAAGGGATTTTACGGGGGAACTGCCAACTCAGGCTGCTGCACAAGGCTCCCACACAAAGGCTCCTGCCCAGAAGCTGTCAGGATGGGACTGTACCAGCAAAGGTGAGTTCCAAGGTAAAAGACATGCTGCTGACCTTTAACTGTTCCTTTGAGATGTGGTGCCATAGGGAACTCACAGGCAGGGTGTGTGCTGGCACCACAGGAGTTTCTATCCTAGCAGTAGAGGGCATGCTGCCAGCCACCTTCCCTTCATGCAGTCAGAAAAGGGGCAGAGAGGGATCCATTGCTCAGCTAAGGAGTTCAGAGATCAGATCAAACCCTTTAACAGGGGAGCTGTAACAGGAGAAAAGGTTGAGAATGTACACACTAGGGGCACATCTCAAAGTCAGACACAAGTGAGTATCCTTGTGACAGCCAAGTGAGTATGCCCTTCTCCTCTGCACGTGTGCACGTGCATTCTGTGGATAGCTTCAGCTAGGACCCCGTGACTTAAAGACAGGGAGGCACAGTAGTGTCCGAAGTCGTGACATGAACGAAACCTAAGCACAGCCCCTGCCAAGTGCAGCATTGCTCCTAAAACATTAACAGTGATGCAGCACAACTCCAACTGGTGCTCCAGGCAGCTGCCCTGCCATATACTCAGACATGGAGAGCAACAAGGAGACCTTGAGTTTGCCTGTCTGGCCTTCAGGGAGGTGGGGAATCCTAGTCTGAGATTTGAGAGTTCCTTTACCTTAAGTAAGAATTCCACTGTGATGGGTTTTTAAAAATTTTGTTTGTTTGTTTGTTTTCTGCTTGTTTTTGTTGTTGTTGTTGTTGTTTTGGGGGGTTTTGTTTTGTTTCTTTTTTTTTTTTCTTTTTTTTTTGAGAACAGGAGCCTGTTTAACATTTCTGTAGTAGTCACACAAAGGTGAGTAGGCCTCTAAAAATTCTTGTGCTGACAGGGTTCTCCTGAAGACCCATTTTGGATCCCAGCTGATGAGAGCACAACTTTCTGTTATTGTCTTATTTCCTACTTCTCATTACTTGTTTGCAAGTTACAGATCACGGAACTGATAAAAATATGAAACATCAGAAGTTTCATAGATGAGTATGTGGTTTTGCAGTATTCACTGTCTGACTATGAAACACAAAGAGATGAAAGCTAGAGTTACAGATCAAAGAGACAAGAAAACCTCTAACTGGAGATTTTTTCATCAAAGTCACACACACACATGGAATTAACATGAGTAATTAATAATCCAGGCTAAGATTAGTCAACCAAATTCTGGACATACATCCCAGATAGCTGTTCAGTTTTGCTTTAGAACCACTAGAGATAAATAGCCTTTTCTAGATCATGAGTCATCTTTTTTTGAAGATGCTGTCTGGTTTAGATTTAATGAATTTCATTCCATTTTACTTTTTAACCTCTGACTGCAAAAAGAGCACAACTAACCTGCTTTGAAATAGATACCTATCTTTAAAAAACCTAAAATTTCACAGGATAGATTCCACCTGTAAGGCAAGGCCCATAATGGTGAACAGAAGTTTACTCTAAATAGCAACACATTTGACAGCTTTAGCTATTTCATGGAAGCTCAGCTCATCCTAGTCTTTGGTAGACTTTAATGAAAGGTCTTTTAACCCAGAAAAGCTCAGTTCCAGAAAAAAAAAAACTCTATAACAGTTATGCAACAATGCATTTGACTTTAGTCCTTGAAAAATAAAGACCATGACAGTCATAAAAATGTGATGATCTTCTCTTAGCCTTTTTTTCTCTAATAGGGTTTGGGTATTGTGGCACAGTTTAGCCTTATACAGGCAGATCCACCACATCTTTTGTGAAATCCATCATACATACCCAATGATTTGAGGTGATAGAATTTATGATGTGCATTGTGGGTAAATATTTTCCCCTCTAATTTCTTGTTACTTATTCTCTTTTAGCAGAGATGAATGTCCCAGTATGTCCAAAATTTGGAAGTTTATAATTTTTAAACTGGAGTTTTATACTTCTCATCACACATAATAGTCAGAAAGGTCTGGATGAAATGTGAACAAAATGTTTGACTACATATCCAAACAATATATTTGGATGCTAATTTTATTAAATTAATAATTCTAAACTCAAGTGAAGAGTTTTGAAGCAGTAAGTCTGTAGTATGCCTACAGATACATTTAGCAATGCCAGTAATAAAGAAGTTCAACTACAGAATGTGAAAATAAGTCCTATCAAAATTTTACACCAAATTCTTCCCAACTTTCCTAAAAAAGTCACATGTAGTGCAGGGGACTGTGTACTTGCTACCTGTGTAGTATTACCAGCAGCCTCAAAATCTCTCTATTCCTCTAAAAGCTCTTTGAGTGACAAAATTGGGTTAACTTCCAACTGATACAAGAGCAGATCGTCTGTGATTTCAGTGTGAATTTGTGACTGTAATTCACACAGTCTCAGAACATGTACCATAATTATGATGAGGTTTCAGAAAGCAAAAACTGGAGGAAGATATGCCATGAAACACTGCCCAAACAGCATTGGCTACATCCTGCATGTAACAAAGATTTATTGTCCCTAGAAGAGAACATCTTTTGACCAGGTGATGATCTGCCCCACTCTCTGGAGGAGCTCAAAAAGGAGCTCAGTTCTGAAATTGTTAATTTCTCATCTATACAACATGGTTCCTTTTCCCAGCTGAAGCTGAGGAAGAGAAGCAATTCCAACTGATTCAATTTAAAGGGCAATAGCATATGCCAAAATATTAGGACAGTGTGAGAGATAGTTCCAGACCCTTGTTGAAAGAACAACTATTATTAAAAATAACAGAACATACTGGAACTAAAAGATTTCTTCCAAATTCTAAGTTGACAGTGAAAAGCATAAGATTCCAAAATCTTATGAGATGAGATCTCTGCAGAGAGATTAGACAAGTATTTAAAAGACATACGAATAACATCTCAAGTGAGCTTGGGTAAATACAGGGTGCGGTACCTGAAGATGGTCTAGCACTGGATGCATTATAAACCTTCCTTTTCCAGTACTAAAGGTCAGGATTTGGGAGACTTTATCTAACTTTAGTAGTGCATGTTATTGCATTACTGTGGGGGCAGGAAGGAGACATGAGGAACAAGGGAGGGACCAGTAGGGGAATTCCACACCCATAGTTCAGAAAAAAATACTGTAAGAGAAGGCCCTATGCAAGTTGCTTGGCAGATAACATAGCAGCTGGCTTTCTTTGTTTAAATAAAAAGTTTTACTAATGTTGCATCTGATTTAGAATTTAAAGAGGCTAAAGATTTTTCAGTACTATGCTTTTATTCTGCTGAATGTTTTGAAACACAAAAAGAGGAACTGCTTCAAATATTTATTCACTGTCCACTCAATTTTTTTAGAAAAGGAAGATCTAAAAGCATATCTGGCAGCCTCTTTCTGTGCAAGAACACTCAAGTACTTGTCATCTGGCATAAGCAAGCCAAATAATGCTGAGTCTCTGCTACTTTTTATTCCTGTGAAGGACTAAATTCAGAGATTAACCATAATGTCTTTCAACCACAGGCTCACATATTCATGAATAACAACAAGAAAACCTAAATCAGTACTTAATATGTAATTTTATGCTGCAACTTCAAGAGCAGCATGTTAACAACTATAATAGTACAGAGACAGGAGTCATGCAATAAGCTGATTCTGATATACGGCATACAAAGTTTTGGAGGGTTTTAGAAGGATTTTTCTATTATATAGGTTTGGGAAAATAAGCTCAGTCTAGTTTTAGGTTCCTATTTTGAAAGATAATTAAGATTGCAGGCAAATTTAAAATTTTTCATAGTAAACGGTAGACTGCAAAATTTACATTAAGAAAAATATTTCAAATATTTGCAATAGCAAGAAGAAATTCAACATAATTTTAAAAGAAGGTATTAAACAAATATAATTTAGGTATAATGCTGGACTTTTGGATGTGTGCTGGAACCCTACTTTTGCTCTAATTAGCATCCAAAACTGATGAAGACTGTGAGCACCAGGAATAGGCTTTGACTGGATGATGAAGTACAGCAGAAGAGAAAATGAGCCTTGCTATGTTCCTGCTTTTTCAGTGGGTCAGGAGCCAGACCCACTCTCTGCAAGTCCATCACTGTAACCCAATTCTTTCCTGCTATGTCCTGGAAAACTTCTGCAATGTACAAGTTACTTTACGTCCCAAAGAGGCTTCCCACTGGCTGCAACAACTTGGTTTGGGAAAATGGGCACAGATGCAGGTCATGATTAATTTTTCAACCTTTTCTTGCACATGGCATGGAACTAATAAGCAGCTTGAAAACCTTCTGATTGTCATTAGCCCTCACACAACCTGACTTCTAACAGTGACAGCAGGGACCACAGCAATGGGTACTCAGTGGCCTCATATAATAACCAGAACTGTCTAAAAGTCTAAGAAATACAGAATTAAGGGAATATTTTAGCCATTATTGAAGAAGCCAAATACCAGAAGTATGAAACTCTGTGGAAAATAGCATAATTATTCACATTCTAGCTTCCTTTACGTGCTCCTTATTGAAAAAAATTGTTAAAGGTTTGCAACATTTTTTCCTAAAATTCAGAAGAGTAAATAAAGAATAAAACTGGTGCTAAATAGGCAGTTAAATTTTTATGCATATATCCTAAGTGCAAATATCATACATCTAAATCTGCAAATATTCTAGGAAATGCAACATGCATTTGAATCTTTAAGGTCTTATTTACTATAGACAAATTCTGAATTCATTACTTCAAGTGCTGGCATGTGAAAACTGAACTATTCTACACATACGGAATATTGTTAAATATTTCTTTTTCAATCTTTTCTTTTTGTTCTTTCTCAAGCAATTAAGACAGGTTGGAGAACTCAACACTTTTTCATAGATTCCTTTCTAGCACTATCAACATTTTCATTTCAACTTTTAATTGCTCTATTATGCTATGGAAACAGTATAATTTTGTTTTTACATTATGTAAATGATAATACAAAATTCAGAAATAAATGCTCTCAATAGAAGGAAAAAATTAAATACACACATTCCTATTAACATTCTGATTCTGAAGAATCTGCATATCTCAGTGTAATGTGTGCTGATGGGAAGAAACGCAGACCTGATTTTGAATGGGAACTGTTGGAAGTAGGGTGGGGGCAATAGAAATGCTTTCAAATCATTCATCCACTTACATTTACATAAATCAAAGTGAGATAAATGAAAACTAGAAACTTTGCAGATATTCACACAGATCATAAAAGGAATAAATGCATGTATTCCTTTCATGGTGCACTGGACATGGTTGAAAAAAAGTCAGTGGTCTAATTAGTAAGAACTTGCACACAGTCACCAAAATAATTCAAACGGTATGTCTTGGCTGTAAACATTACATAATTGTATAATTTCAGAAAATTTTACTGCAAAAATGCTTTTTATATGCAGCTGTCTCTGACAGTACCTAATATATATATTGAGGTGATGTACATTTGAGAAAATTTCCATGGGCTAAACTGGGTTAGCACCTCAGCTGAAGTGCTGTGCCTATCTTAAGTTTTGAGTTGCCCACAGTGAAGCTATCAGACTATTCTAATGCTTTTCTATAATTAGATCCCAAGTTCTTAATTTTGTTTTGAGCTGACATCAAGTTTCTTGTCATAAATGCCGAACTCCCATTAGAAATAGGAATCAGGGTGGCTGGAATATGGTAATGGACTGAGCATTGAATATATGTTTTAAAATCTGGATTCACTTCCCAGCATTCTTCCATTACCTTCAGCAAGTTTCTTCACCTTCCTGCACCTCACTGTGTATTTTACCAGTTGCTTTTGCTGTTACCGTTATATATTCAAGGCAGAGACCATTTCACATAATGTGTTTGGGCACTTCTACAGGGTGACACTACTCTAAATTCAAGCCTTTAGATGCTACTGTAGCATTAATCAGAATGTAAAAATAAAAGCTTAAGATGTTTTCTGAATGTCACTGTTTCCATCCTGAAGTGTCTTGTACTGTGACTAGTACTATCCAATAAATCATTGTTGCAAAAGACTAAATGTTGCTAATCCCTAATCAAAATATTTTTCCAATTTATTAACATGAAATTTACACAGGAAGCAATTTTAAATACTTACTAAATATTTACTTGCTTACTTACCATGATCTTATGAACCATTATGAGAAATTAATGATGTGAGGTCAACTGATATTAAAAAAATGTTTTAAAGCATTTCTGTTTTCTTTAAGCTTTTTTCTTAAAATGTCTTCATCAGCATTTCAGTGATTTTTTTGAGGGAAGGAGGGAGAGAACTGCATTTGCTTACCTAAATCTGCTAATATGGTTATCCCTGGATATATGGTAATGAAGACGACTTCTGAATGAGTTGTCTTGGCATAGTATTTTAAACCAGAGAGCAGTCCTTTTTCAAACAAGAAACATTCTCCTCAAAGTGAGAGCTGAAATCTGTGTCTCTCATCTCATTTCCTGTCTTTCTGGTTTTTAATCAAAATATATGAATTCATTGCTTAAACTGGGTATTCAGTCACATGAATATTGTGGAACTGCTAGAATATAGATGTTTACTAGTAGAAGAGAAGCATGACAGAGGTTAAATCCCACTGATCTCATTCCTTATTAGAGCCAATGAATCACATTCAGATGATATTCAAGGCATCTCACATAAAGACTATGAACCACAAATAGCCCCCTACATGCTCCCCAGCAGTACAAATTGGCTACCCTATTATATAAATATCTAATTATTCTCCAAAGTGTTGAATGCTCATACAATTTCAGCAGAAACACAAGCACATAGTTCAGGGTGCAGCTGAAGCAGCATTAGAGTGCTCTGCATGTGCCTCACTATGTCTTAAGGACACCGAATTGCAAACATCCTCCTATAAATAGACACACATACACTCAAAGAGCAAGAAAAATATTTCCCTCTTTTGATTAAATGTATTTCTGATATTTGTATCATGCAAACTCCAAAGCGCTTTTAAATGTGAATACTCCTAATTAATACTGAGTAATTGCAACTCCAAAACTGACAACAGTTAATATTTATTTCTTTAACCAATCTAAATAATTTATCTCAAGTCAGTTTTAATGTTCCAGTTACCCTGCCTCTTTGAGGATAGGAAAGATACATGATCCTCATGAGGCAGTTCTACCCGTGGTAGGAGACAACCCTGCATAAGAACTCTCAGGGAAGACTGGCAGTGCTTTTTCAACATGTCTTGCTTTCACAAGGTCTCAAGTTGACACTTGTGGTGGGTTGACATTGGCTGTACACCTGGTGCCCACCACTCAACCATTTCCCTCCTTAGCTGGGCAGGGGAGAGAAAATTCAATGAAAGGCTCATGAGTCAAGATAGGGACAGGGAGAGACCACTGACCAGTTACTGTCACGGGTAAAACAGGTGAGACATAGGGAAATTAGTTTAATTTATTACCCATCACCTCAGACTAGGGACAATGAGAAAAGGAGCTATTCTTATACCTCTTTCTGGTTGAAGTTGCACAGATTTTTGTCCCCTGCTTCTTGACTCTGTTATCCCAGACGTGCTACCACTGTCACTGATGGCCTTGACCTTCACCAGTGGTGGCTTTATCTTGGAGCTGGCTGGCACTGACTTTGTTGGACATGGGAGAAACTTCTGGCAACTTTTCATAGAAGCCATCCCTGTAGCCCACCTGCTACCGCATCCTGGCCACACAAACCAAACACACCAGTTCATGTATTATATTACAGGAGCTAACACAAATTTTATTACTGCACAAGTATCAAACTGCTCTTTCCCATTGTAATGCATCAGCTTCACAGACGTGACAATCTGAGAATGTGGTGCTCCCATTTTTCCAAAAGAGATGGGCTTCTCAACAAGACTGGGCATTTTTAACAGAGTGCCTCTAGGGAATACCCTAGGAATATACCTCAGAAAGGTATGCCATCTTGCATAACAGAAGCTGTTCTCTACATTTAAGAATGTTACAACACCATATCAAGTAAAAGATCAGAACTTCAGTTTCTTCATAGAAAAATGAAAGATAGGGAGTCAATCGCACTTTCATTTTCCTACAATGCTCCAGGTAACTGAAAATTTGCACGAGAAGAAAATATAGGTAGATATAAATATTTCTTCTGTATGGAGCCACCCACTCAAATTATTAGGAAAAAACAAACATCACCAGCAGTAGTTGTGTAAATGAAGTGTAATAGGTATACTGTGAATACGTTTGTACTGCATCTTCCAGTTTGTTTTTCTACTTGCAATTACAACATTACCTGAGCCAACTTTTTGTATTCAATGTGCCCTTAGTATCCAGCACTCTAGCTCAAGTTTTTTCCTAAAAACTCTCTTGTAATCCACAAGGCTACACAAGGTCAGAAATTTCAGCTATTGAACCACTGCCATCTGAAGCTAGTTTTCCCACCATGAACATCTTCCGTTATCAGATTGCTTTTTCCACGTTTCCATTTTCACTCAGTAAATGAAAATTACATGCATCTCTATTTTAATGAGGAAAAAACATACAAATTGAAGATCTCATGTCAGAAATCCAGTGGTTCAAATAAGACTGTTTTCCTTCCATCTCCCTACTCTTAATGCTGATTTCTCTTTTCCCCTGTGTTCATTAAACTGTCCTGTCTACGGTAATATGGATCAAAGTCCACTCAGAATTACAAAACTCTAATGCAAAATGATCTATAAAGAACTTCATAATGCTGCTTAATTTGCCCATCTTTAGGGTAAATTTGCGTAAGATACAGAGATGCCATTCACATATCAGCTTTCCTAATGACTGAAACTCAGTCCAAAGAATAGTCCATCAGAAAGAATACTCATCAAGGCTAATTTAATCAGGTGTGTCTAAACAGTCTGCAGTCAATGGAGAGAAGAACATTCACCAGCGAAGCCTAATCTGACTCCTGAGTCCCTGTGTGGAAGACAAATGCCCTCTCCTTGACTGAGTATAGATGGAGCTGATGGAGATCATCCTTACTGAGCTAATGTCAGCGTTCACAAAGAGCTCCTTCAGGTTTATCTGCTCACCTCCATTTTCCTTCTTTCAGGCTTTACTGTCAGAGGACAAAACTGCTGCCAAAACTCAGCCCCAGAAGACTGAAGGAATTTTTAAATAGTCTCTTTACCTACATTTAGTGTATACATTTAGCCGTTCTGAAATTCAGATGCGTGGAAATGTCAAATTCCGTACATCAAAATCTCGCTGCAGTGGAGTGGTCTAGGAAATCAAAATCAAACTATAACTAAAAGCTTAGATATAAACACAGAATTTACAAAGTAAAATAAAATCTGAGCATCTGGGAAAAAATCATATGAACATTTTTTGTTGTGCAGGTGACAAGCACAGAACTTTATGGGATATTAACAGGGGTCCATGCTGTTGGACATTATGGGTACGTATGCCACTAAAAATTAAGACGTGCCTG
The DNA here is from genome assembly GCA_013399945.1 of Ploceus nigricollis. Classification (NCBI taxonomy): domain Eukaryota; kingdom Metazoa; phylum Chordata; class Aves; order Passeriformes; family Ploceidae; genus Ploceus; species Ploceus nigricollis. The sequence continues at coordinate 146,845 of VXBC01005961.1, read as the reverse complement.
CGGGTATTGACCATATTCACCCATGCAAGTGCACTCAAAAACACATTCAGTGACATGAAAACAGTGTCACTGCATATGTATTTATGACTTTAAGGTGGATTCCTGCATTTTTTAAATTTCTGAAGCAACTAAAAAGTTGAGAAAGGAAGCTGATGCTGTGATGTTGATCATAGCATCATTCCTGGGCATCTGTGCTGTAGTACAGGAAGAGGCAGAGCCTTGACAACAAGCAGCAGTGTCACTTCTTTCCAGAACACAGTCTTTCTGATTGTGCAGGGACCAGGCACAGGGAGCATATCAAAAATACAGGCAAGATGCGTAAAGGAAAAAGAAATCACAAGGAATGGACACTAACATCTATGTAATAAAAGCTTAGTCTCTAGGCTTTGTTACTTCCTTGGTTCCTCTGATATTCAAGGGCATCACAGACTCACAAAACATCAACCTTCACAGCAACTCCACGTGGGAGAGAAGTACTCCCCTCACTACACAGCGGGGACAGGAGGTAAGAGAGGACAAGAACAGGGAGGAGGGAGTGTGATGCAGCCTGGAAGAGGGCACTGAGAGGTTTGGCCACCTGACCAACCTGAGATGAGAACTGAGGAGTCAGAGCACATCTTTCAACTCCTGAAGACAGAACCAGGGACTCAGTCAAACAAGACCTGCAAGTAAAGGCCCGTAAGCACCAAGGGAAAGGACTGTTGATCACTCTAAATCCTGAGTGAAGCACCACCTTTCCACATTTTTCATGAATATTTCCATTAGTATTTCTTTCCACAGCCATAATTGTCAACTGAACTAGATTTTCCTATGGCACATGGAGAGGGAATTCCCCACAATTACAAAGACTACATAAAATTTATTTTCCTTATTTGAACATGTATAACATCTAATTTCCTGATTGCCATATGTCACATAACTATGTTCAGAAACATCAAAATCGGAAAACATACCTGTCATAAACTGTTCTTTTCAAAACATACCACCAGCTAAAGCATAGTATTAAAGTTAATTTTAACATAATCTGAAATAGGATAAGAATAAGGAGCACATTTCCCATGTTACATATATTTTCAGGTTTAAGATATTCAAAATTAAAATGCTTACATTTTCTAAATTTAAAAACAACATGCATGGCGGATTATATTCTGGCCAACACTGCTCATCAATCAAACATTTCAGGGTTTTCTTGGACATACAGTGCTTTCACTGCAATGATTTAGGCAGAGTTAAATATAAATTTTTACCTTGAACCAAACAGAGGACTTAATAGTTGCTAGTGCAGGATTACTTTCAAATTCTTCTTTTAACTCATTTCTCATCTTTAGTCACATTTTCTCTGAACTTTAAGAATGAATGTAGGCTATTCAGTTTAAGGAAAACTGGCTGGATAAATCAACAGCATCACACATTTCGCATCAGACCAAATATTGATCCATAAAGAGTTATTACTGAAGATTATTAAAAATGGAAAACTTCCATGTGTTCTTTTTTTGTAACTCATTCATCTATTCCTATACAAATTGAAGTTTCATTTATGATTTTTATGGTTTGGTCTACACTTTCAAAAAATATTCAGGAGAAGCAGACAAAAATTACCATGCCTTTAGGAATTTGAAAGTATAAATCTGTACTTTTAAACTACAAGTAACTACAATTTCAATATTTTCAAATAAAATAATAAGCAATTTTATTATTTATATTTAACTGTTTTTCAAAGTAACCAAAATAAAAAATTCAAAAATTTGGGAATCACAATTGCACCAAAAATGTAAGGATCTGATCACCCAAGAAACCGACTCAGAGAAAAATTTCATCATTAATGCCCATTCCTGATTTCAAGGAGAATTAAAAGCACAGAAAATGTCTTTACAGGATTCTTTATTACATTGAGTACTCTGTTGGGCTTTTTGAGAACTCAGTAAAATTAATAATTTTCAGCTCAGAAAGACAAGGCACTATGTACCTTAGCTGGAAGCTATTTTATTTGTATATTATTTAAACATTTTCAAAAGGATATAACACAGGGTTTACTTTCTGCCCTGGTAACTTTTTTCAGCTGCTTTATATGAAGTTTGCTGCTAATAACTAGATAGGATGTAAAGCACTAAGGAACATCAAAAAAGCAGTTCTGGGATAAATATGTTTCACTGCCAACACAGGAACTGAGTGTTTCTGCAAATCTAAGACAGAGTTTGGTTTTCTTTAGCAACTGATGCTTTGTCAATGCTTTTAAACATGAACAGTTTCCATAATGCATTCAGTAAATTAAATTACCAGTTTAGCTTTCAAGCAGAGTCTGCTGTCACAAGTCTGTCCTACCTCCCATATGTTCCAAACTTTAAAGATTTTCCAAATATCTGGTTTGGTCCCAGTGCTATTCTATTGACAATAGGCCCAAACAAAATTTGTAAAGTAATGAAATTACAGGACATGTGACTTTGATCTGTCCTCTTCAGTGCACCACACAAACCAGACCCTGAAAAGTACATCTGAAGATAAACAGCTCATACTGTTGAAGCACTGTGCACTTTCAGCATTTCCTGTGCTGAAACTCAGCCTTGAGTGGGCTATGTAGATAAATGAACACCATGAAAAGCACAGATAGATCTGCTTGCGAGATGCTTAACACTGCCTGTGGGATAAACATTCATACAAGTTAAGACTCCACTGAGTATATATAAATTAAATATATCATTTGGAAAAACAATAAACAAGGATGTTGCACAAACTTAGAGCTGATCTCAGTAAGTGCAGATCAAGCTGAGTAAAATCTTATAAAGTTACAGAGCCTCCTGACACTGCAGCAGTATCTGCAGACACCTGATTGCACCAGATGTATCCCAGTTTCCATGCCACATACATTATGCTACATGTTGTACAGTGAACTGAATGAAAACTTCGATGAAGGCACAGGCCAATGCCAATGCTGACTTCTGCTGAAGTGGTGAGCAGTGACAGTCTACCTGGGAGAAACAATGCTGGAGAACCACCTCCCTTCCAGAAAACTGGCTGCAGAGAAGTGATAAAGCCCTAAAGCACAGGTACAATTGTCCAAAGAGAGGCACTTGGGTCATTCAAAGGACCTGCCAGAAACAGGGACAGCTACTTGTCTTCCCTCAAGCTGACTGGTTAGTGAGTGGGAACAACATTCACTCCCAACACTGCACCCTTCACATCAGCTCCAGCAGATCATGTTCTTGTCTTTCTCAAGCCAGTCAGCAGCAGGCAAGCACTGACTTACACACAAGTAAGGTGAGTATCTGCTCCCCACAGAAAGTTTTAATTATCTTAACCTGACTAGTTATGTTGGAAGATCTACATTAAACAACCTGTTTAGTTTATTAAGATGTGATAAGGAGGCAGTTAGTGTGTAGTCTCAGTGTGGGAGAAGGTCTCCTCAGACAAATTCACAACACTTCACATCAGTGGAAGCTGACACTAACCAAATTCAGGCTAGAAATTTAATCATTGCAACACCACACTGAAATGCAGAGACTTTACCACTGCCTGACACCTTGAAATCAAAGCTAGCTAACTGTTAAGGATGTGCTATAACTCAGACACATATTTATGGGCCTGACATAGCAACTATTGTTGTGGTTTTTTTGCAACATTATAAAGGTTATCACTGAAGATCTTGGCTTTACCTCTGGCCACAGAACACTTAAATCTATCATGCTATTCATTTTACTTTCACTTTGTCAGAAGAAAAGGTAAAATGAATCAGTCTGGATGTGAACTCAAGTCACCAGCCTAAACACATAAGGAGGGCTAAAAAGATAGAAACTCTTCATTTTAAGAGATTTTGCTAGGACAGTTTTAAGTCTATTCTACAATGTGAGCGGTTTGTTTTGTTCAGTTGGTTTTTTTAAGAGGAAAATGGCTGTGTCCCTTTGGATGGCTCTGTTCACAAGATGTGCATAGAAAGCAAAAAGATCCTCCTTCTCAAAAACATTTAGTATAGACTAATAAACACAAATTAAATTGATGGAAACTATAGATAAATGAGATAAAAAAATAATTACAATAAATTCCCCATAGACTTGAGGAATGTGAAATAACAGTTACCTGGCTCCAGGTGGAAACAATTTCTGTTTCCTTTCTGCAACTATTTCTGACATAGTTCTATTATAAAATAGAGTGAAATTAAGGCCTATTTTTAAGTGATAGGGCATGGCAAAGATATCTTGGAAAATACTTCAAACAGGCTTTCTAGCTGGATTCACTTGAAAATTCTCTTTGTTCGGTTTTACATTGAGGGTAAGATCGTGGCAAGAGTGAAAGCAAGAATAGCATAAGAGCATTTGTAGAAGGAAAGGAGTGTCATGAGAGAGCCCTTGAGTGCTCTCTGTGCCAGCTTTCCTCTTCCAACCTGAAAAATAAAATATTGGTGCTTTCATGTTCTCATAATAGTACTTTTCTTGTCTGGAGCATTTGCTGATAGCAATCTTCCAAACTCTTTATTCTCTCAAACAGTTTTTTTGGAAATGACTTTCTGAAATTATCCTACTTAAACAAATAAAAACCAACCATCTTTTCAGGACTAGAAATCACTAGATACACAGACACATGACACTGTAAGCAAAGATAGACAGGAAAAAGATTGTGAGTAATCCATCAGGCAAAGCATTCAACAAAACCACATGAACAGAGCCATGAGGAATGTTACTGTGCTGGTTTTGGCTGGAGTACAGTTGGTTTTCTTCACAGTGGCTCATATGGGGCTGTGTTTTGGATTTGTGCTGAACGTGGTGATGATAATATAGAGATGCTTTTGCTGTTGCTGAGCAGGGCTTACACAGAGCCAAGGCCTTTGCTGCTTTTCCTACAGCCACACTGGTGAGGAGGTTGGGAGTACATGGGAAGTTAGGAGGAAACACAGCTGGGACAGGTGACCCAAACTGACCAAAGGAATATTCCCGACCATATGACATCATGCTCAGGATAAAAAGGGAAGGGGGGGATGAAAAAGGAAGAAGGGGAACATCTCAGTGATGCCATTTGTCCTCCCAAGTCAGTGTTATCTGTGATGGGGCCCTGCTTCCCTGGAGATGGCTGAACACCTGCCTGCCCATGGGAAGTGGTGAAATAATTCCTTGGGTTTTTTTGCTTGTGCGTTTTTTTGCTTTGCTTTCCTTATTAAACAGTCTTTATCTCAACCCAAGAATTTTCTCATTTTTACCCTTCCCATTCTCTCTCCCCTCCCACTGGTGAGGGAGAGAGTGAGCGGCTGGCTGGGGCTTGGCTGCTGGCTGGGGCTAAGGCATGACAGTGGCTCAGTGAAAGCCTCAGGAATGGACATATGAAGAGAAGGAACTACTCTTCCTTCAAGGACTCTCCTTTACTCCAAACATTTACAGCCACAGCTTTTCTTAAGCCAAGCATGCTTTCACTCATTTACTAATTCTCCAGAGAACACCGCCAGAAATTTGCGTGATGTTCTAATACGCACAGTGGCCTGTGGCAAGGATTTCCACTGATTAACAACACATGACGTAGAGAACTGGCTGTTCCATTTTGCTTTGCATTTATCACCCACAAATTTAAGCATGAATCCTTTACCAGCATTCAATAGCTGTAACACTCTTAGGAAGGATAAACACCACTGAAGTCTAATGTCCTATTCTGTCCTCAACTAGTTTTGGCCAAATTAGACAAGTAATAGCAAAACAATCCAAATCACACATCCAAAATGCTTCCTACAGGATCCCTGAGGTATCATCCCCTTGCCTAGGGTTTTCCACCTTCCTCTAGAACAGGTATCATGAGATCCACAGCCACTGGCAGCCCACCAGGACCCAGACAGCTCTTTCAGGAACACTTCTGTCACCTATCAAGGAAGTGGCACCCTTCCTGTGATAATCGTAATCTCTTTCTCAGAGACAAATCCAGTGAATGAGTGTTAGTAATAGCTTGCCTTGCTCTAATAAAACAGTTAACTATAAGTACATTAAAGAGTGGTGGCCTCCTTTATTGCCACGTGGATCAGAAAGACAAAATCTGTACCCACTGACAGATCCTGCTTTTGCCAAGTTTGAATGCTGTGTTATTATTTACTTAACTTTGGTACTTGCAAAGAAAAGAGATAGGCAATTCTGGTTACACATATCTTTTACTGGGTTAGGAAAAATTAGAAGCAGATGGTAGCAATACTAAGTGTACTGTAAAAAACAAACACTTTGTTCTAAGGGTTTGGTTTAGAGCTATCTGAAATCAAGAGAGGAGCTTTCACCAGGAGTCTGAAGGGGTACCACACCATGCTGTGAGCTCTTGGTGACCGTGTCCAAAGCATCCAGCCATGGGTGAACGGCCTGGTGCTCCCCTTAGCACACAGAGCATGCACCCTCCTGGGTGATGTGCCCTGTGCACTTGCACTTATGGCAGGCAGGAAGAGAAGGGACGCACCCACACCTGTGCACCTTTGGTGTCTGAGTGGGTTATGTTCCTCAGGAGGGAGTGTGCTGATGAGTTGAGCAACCGTAAACTACGGACAGGACTCTTCACCCTTCACAGCAATCAGCATCCCTGCAGCTGTGGAGCTGGAGAACAATTTTGCAAATACAGTGAGAAGAAAGCATAGGAAGTGGCTCCCCAGCTTCTGAGTGACACTGACAAACTTCCACAGCTACACAGCCCAAAACTAATAGACTTAAGTAACTGTCCTGGTAACACTTCAGCAAAAGACTCCATAAGTTTTTTTAATGATTCCAATAATTAAAGTCACTTTGGCCATCTTCCTCCATTCCCCAGTTAAACCCAACTTCTCATTTTCTGTCAGCAAAGAAGTGAGACAGACCTTAATAAAAGAGAACTGTTCACAAAGTGCTACGTTTCCATCTATCAGAAAGCAAAAGCACAGATAAGGTACAAGTCCCATTAAATCAAGACCTACAATTAAAGAAAATGTTGTCTGCAGTCCATAGCCAATTTGTGTTTACATGGCAATTTTATCCAGCTTGTCACCTCATCAGCTTTCAGAACATATATTTCAGAGAATTCATTGCATAGTTACATTATGCTTTCTCCTCAATTATTTCCCTTAGATAGCATTAATAGGTCGTATTATAAAGATCCCATTTGTTTTTTTCTGGCTAATGACTAAGTAAAAATTCTTTATGTAACCCAACATATTCATGTTTAAAAACATTTTGATTGCATCTAGAAAGATTCCAGAAATTAATTTGAAAACAATTCTCCGAGTTGTATGCTGCCTTTATGATTTTGCAAGAATTTATAATAAATTTTAATTAGTATTTACACTTAAAATGTAATGCATCATAATCCAATCTCAATGTATTATAAATCATTAAAATTATTGAAGGAAGACAAGATACTATTTTTTTTCACTTCATCTAGGAGGGGCTTTTTCAGTTCATTATTAGTATAGATACACATACTGTCCATTCAAAGATGGGAAAATAGATGAAAAGTAATTAACTGCACAAATTAAGTTTTGCTATCACCCTGAAATGAAATAACTATCACTAGATGCTAATTAGCTGGCAAGTATAATGAAAGACTGTCTGACAAGGGCATTCAGGAAAAAAAGTACCAAGTTCTTTTAAGTAGAATCATTCAATTTTTTTGTGCTGCATGCTTCATGCTCCCCTAGACAAGATCTCAGTGTGAGCACAGAGTGGATGTTTCTCTCCTCCTCAGCAGAAGATAAAGAAGGGCCAAAGAGTACATGCAATGTCAGTCTCTTTTCTAAGTCAAATTCAGCCAGCTATGAGCATTATTCTCAATATAAAGTAGTGATGATGCAAATCATAGTCTGGGTTTTGTTTCTTCTTCCTCTCACAGATATGACCTATACGTCAGGCTGAATTCTGGGTATCTTCTCCATATGCTAAATTATGCAAACCATTGCATTTTCTTTGAGCTTCCTGACATACCTTTACATCTACAGAAAAAAAAGGTGCTCCCTCTCTCTTCCCCCCACCTTCCCTCAAAAAAAAAAGGCAGGCTGTCAGGAGCAGTGGCTCTCATTATTTCTATGCATGATCTAAGGGACAGCAGCCAACATGGCAGGGAGATGTTCTGTGCTCTCCCTACAAGGTAGGGAACCAAAGCAAGACACTGGTTCGAAGATTTTTCAGACCTTTCTAATCTTTAAAGGAACTGCAGGATTCAACCACATAAAAAAAAAGCAGCTGAGTTCAGGGGAAGGTGTATGTACTGATGTACCATGCCTTTTGGTTGAATTTGCCACAGCTGCTTTGCAGTACATACGGATGAACTGGGCAAATATATGGAGCGTTTCTTCAGTAATTTACTTAAATAAAATAGATAACTGATATAAATGCTAGAAGAGGAAAGAAAACTCTTGCTCTATTTCTTGGCCACTTCCTTCCCCCTGTAATCCCATATTCCCAAAACTCTACAAATGGAGCCAGTGCAGCTGCCAGGACACAGCTGGGGGTAATGGTATCTGCTGAACTTAAAGAGCAAAAGCCAAGAGGAAACATGGGGAACGCAGTCTCAAAATCTCCTACTGACAGGAGGCAAAAAGCCACATTTCCTACAGGGTCCTTCCTTGTTTATGTCTAGGAAGTTGCCTGTGACTAAAGGCTACTACCTTCCTGGTCACTTTTAGACTTCCTCTTCTTCCTTTTTGTGTCTTCCTCTTTTTCCACTCATGGTTTTTTTGGTTTTTTTTTTATTTTTCAATAAATTACATATGTTGGTAATAGAAAACACAAGCTACACAATGTGGATTCCTAAATCCTTGGAATTAATTAGTACTTCACTGAAGGGCCATTTAAGAAAAATGGACTTTTATTGCTATGACTAATCAGAGCAATGCAGTTTACAGCAAGGGTATATTGTGGATGCCTCAAAACTGCTTTTGCAATATAGAAGAAAAATTGGCAGCAAAAGGCATATATTGGCTTGCATCCATGCTGTTCCAGGTTGGTTATATTTGCACTGCTCTGTAGAAAGCAGGCCCCAGTGGATATGTGGAAAATATGTCAATATATCTGTGTTCAGCAGCCAGAGTTTCCTCTAAAAGAGAACAAGTTGTTTTTGTGCCAAGAGGAGGCCAGAAGACAACTGACACTGGACAATCACAGAGCTGGGGCCACGGTGCAAAACAGAGATCGAGCCAAAATGAGAGCGTAAACATATCCACAAAATGTGTGTCACACACTCACACGTGTAAATCACTTAAAGAGATTTTGGAAGGACATCAATAACATCAAAAATAATTTGTAACCTAATCACTGCGTGGGCATTTACCACTACAGCACACAGTACCCAGGGTCATGGTAAGAGAATTAGTAAGATATGAAGCTTTTCCATCTGCTTTCATTTTGCTTTCTTTCTACAACAGCAATACTTGGTGCACACTGAGTTGTGCTGTCCTCTCTCCATGTGCACATGCAGTTCTGTTGGTCTTAAATGCAGAAGTAGAAAAGAAAACCAACAGAAATCATTGAGACAACAATCTACAGCAGGAATATGAACAGCATCACATTAGGCAAAGCTGTTGCTTCTTTTTCCGTTGCTTTTAAATCAGCAGCATTTCACTGTGCCTCTTTTTAATTAATATTTTTCCATAACAGGTTTTATTTGTTGTGATTTAAATTATTTAATTCTTTACAATATTTAAGATATTTGTATAAACACAAATGTCTCTCTGAGTCCCTGCTCTTTGTTTAAATTCAGAGAATTTAAGAATCAGTCTAGCAGTTAACAAGACTGCACTCACAAAGTAAACCAGCAAGAATTCTGTTCTCACTGGACCACTATTTAAACTGATGTTTATTTTGGCACTGGTAGTTATGGTACGCCTCTGTTAACATAACTGTGATCAATAAATGGACAACAAAGTTCTCTTGCAGGAGCCATCCATCTGTTACTTGCTGTTAAGGTATTGATTTGTATTCTGTATGTGTAGCCACATTACCACACACTATACATAATACAAGGATGCAATTACTGAAATTAGGAGCTAAACCTTCATTTGTCTCATAGGTGGGGCAAATAAAAATAATGGACTAGTGACATTCATACGCAAGCAATATTATTACTTCCATCTCTCCATTTTGATGCCAAGGAAAATACATCCACATAAAACATACCTCACAGTATCTTGAGAACAACAAAAGGTTTCAAAAGTTATGGTATTGCAATAACTCCCCTTTCAGAAAGCTGATTAGACAATCTTAATAGGAAGTTCAGAGTTTCAACAACAACAAAAAATCCTCTGCCTCATTTAATGAGATCGTTTAATGAAGCGCGCTCAATTACAGTTTTATGAAGACTTCCTCACGTCCCTTTAATTGCTCTTTCCCATTCTAATTAACCTCTTGAATGCCAATCTAGCTTTCTTTCTGGCATGCCCATTACTGTGCCTTTTAAGTGTGATCCAGTTTCTCATAGCAATAGCAGGAGGTACAGCACCCACCCTCGGCGCTGTGCGCGATCCCCCCGATGAGCACCCTGCAGGTGGCACCTGCACGGGGCAGCCTCCCGCCTGCTGAGCCACCACAGGCACACACCGCTTTGCCAAGGACTACGTGCTTTGCTCTCTGGTCTCAGCAGACTTTTGTGACTGAACTATTAAATGGAAAGAGTAACAATTCATCATTTTAATTAATGTATTTTAGAAATCTGTTAGTAACAGGAAGATTCAGCAAAGATTGTGCACTTCTTCTCTTTCCAACAATGAAATGAAAGTCCTTTCTGATTGGCTGAATGCTGATCAATTCTGCAGCCTCTTGCCACTACAAAAGATGACTCTTGCTCCAAGCTGCCTTTCAGGGATTTTGGCCAATATTTCTGAGGAAGTAGTGCAAATTATTCCATAGTGGGGAGACAAGATGTATTTTAAAAAGCAGCCAAAGATTTTATGGTAGTTAGGATAAAACTAGCAATGCTGAGAGAGAAGTCAGCAAATCTAGATAATTTACAGAATAACAAGAATAAAGCATTTGTTAATATTTTTTTTCTTCTTTCCAAGATAAACTACCAGAAGTTTAAACTGCTACTCCACAACACTGCCATTTTTTGCAAAACAACAAAGAAATATTGCAGCAGACATGAAAACTATATGCAGTATATCTGTTCCTTTAATCCCCACTTGAGACAGGGCAAATATTGCACAGACATAAGAAAATAATTTAGTAAAGGAAACTTGTCTCATAACAGACAGCAACTAAAACATTTGCACTATAAAGAGCAAATTGCCATAAGCAATCCTCTATTAAGCTACATAAAATCAAGGAGAAGAGTAAAGACTGAAAATTCAGAAATGTCTGCAAAGGCAGAAGAGAGAAGTAGTGCAGGAGATGTAAACAATCTTGCTGCAAGTTTAGCTCTTCACATGCCCTCTCTGTTTCTTGTCAAGTGCTCCCATAGCAGGAAGATCTCTGTACTCATAAACACACTCCTGGCTGTAGCTTATCTTCTTGTCATTCAGACTTTCTTGAACTGAGAGTTACATTTCTCTAGAAGAAAGTTTACAGGCCACTATATCTCCCTCACATTATCTACCATTTGTGAACAGCTATTTTTTGTAAGAGCATATTATTAGTAGGTTACAAAACCAAAGAAAGTAAAAAAGATTACTGAAAAACACAGTAATTTCCTGAAATCTCATTTTAAAACTCAATATCTTTTAAACAAGCTTCGAAGCATGGTGAAGTCTTAGCTGTAAGTTAACCAGAAACAAGCATTAGGCTTCAATCCCATGTGTCAGTCAATCTTGGGAAGATCAGCTTTCTCAAATACTGCTTTTGACCCACCAGAGTTTTACTGCATTTAGAGTATTATTGCCATAATTAATCAATAAACTAGTTTCCTGAAACAGCACTCTAACTGCTTATTTTATGTTCTTGTTTACCCCTTAGATGCACATTTCTCGTAGGGGAAGCCTCACTGAGCCCCTCCTCACCAAGCAAGCTTGTTTGCAAAATCAGCCTCTATCAAATAATGTTCTTGCACCTTTTATGCCTAAATGAAAATGTCAAGAGTGTCTGTGTCCAATGTCTACCCCCATAATCTTTTTATAAATAAACCACTGTCAGACCACACCTCTGGCAGTCAGTAACTCTTCCAAGCATGGCTGTCAGTGGATGTGGCACTGGCTGCACTGACAAGAAGCACACCACGGACACAAACAGTGCACTGGAATTAAAGGTGCCTTATTTTACACCCCCAGGTATTTGGATGGTTGGAGAGACAGAGCCAGGCAAAAAGCAGTGCCTAAGAGCAGTGCAGAGGCTACAGGGAACTGGGAATACAACAAAAGGATAAATGCAACTGTACAAAGATAGTACCTGCTTCAACACATCTGCATTCCTCAGACTTTAACATTTAAAGGGAGAGTATTTCTCAAAAACTTGCTGCTCCTGAGAGGACCTGCATATCAGAGAGCTACAGAGCCCTCAGTCATGTGATCAGTTTTTTCCAACTGAATTAAAATTCTCCAGGACACATAGCCCAGGATAAGTTGTGAAGAAACCCACTCCCACTCCTCCCAACTTTTATTTTCTAGGCCATGCTGAATGCTATGGACAAATACAATCAATTTAAATGCCCAGAAATGCCTCCCAAGTCTCTAGGCTAGATTTCACATAAACATCTTTCACTTTATTCCCTCAAAATAGAAGCTAACAGCATATGGGCATTTTTTTAATATAGGGAATAATGATACAGACTCAAAAATGGACTGACTGCACAGATCCCACATGAACAAATTACAGCTGCTAGCAGGAAGCAAGTATACTGTGCAGGCATAGAAAAATTCTTATCACATAATATCTTTAGCATAATGCATAGAATATTCCTTTGTTTGTGCTTTAAAATGGTTTCATTTAAATCCAGACCAACTGCTTATGTGACCAAGTCCATCTTTCCCATGACTCCTAGCATTTCAAACAGTTCCTGATTTGCTTCTTTAAATACCTTTGTTTTAAAGCTTTATTAATTTCAAAGAATCACTGTATATAATAAGGATCACTGTACATATATAAATAACTGACTTCTGTGACATATATTTACACCTCAAGTGTATTTACAACATCAAGTTCCCTTCAAGAAGAGAGGGCTTAGGTATAGCATAGCTTTATTGCAACCGGTTATTATTCTAATGCTTTCAAATGCTCTGAGATTCTCAATAATAGATGCAACTCCCCGGAGAGTTTTGCTGTTTTCTTCTACCATAATTTAAGAATCCTATATTTTTCTGACACAGAAATAAACAGGCTGATCTCAATGCATTGAAAAATCATCTCTATTTAGTGCTGTGATCAAGGAGTCAATATGTCATGGCTACCTTTTAGGAAACATATTGTCTCTTGAGTGAGACAGAAACCATGATCATTCTAAACACCCAAAAGAAATATGGGTATTTTGAGCCTATTTTTAAAGTATGGAAGATATCTATATATTGACATTTACATTAATGAGTACAAACTCAAATATTTTCAGAGACTTTAAAGAAAGCTTCTGCTTTATTTCTTTCATGCAAAGTTAGAAAAATCTGAATCTTGTGCAAAGTTTGACACTGAATGTGTTTAACTTCACATAAATACAGCACTCGATTTTAAGTGTGCAGCTTCATAGCTCAGCAAGATTGCTTTGTTCTTAGTGACACTGGAAAACAATGGATAAGATGTCACACTGTACCAAAACTTTCAGGTTTCAGTTTTAAGACAGTGCTCTGCCAACTTCTAAACTACATTAGAACAATCCACAGAGGTATTTGAAGAAGGAAATAAGGAAAACTGAAATGAAACCGGGCAAATAGCACATAGAGCCAAAACTGGTCATGCCAAATCATTAGGATAATCAGCTTCTGGTATCTCCTCTGTACTGCAGATGTAGATTGGAGTGAATGCTCATCCATATATTCTTTCAGTCATGAACTTGGGTAGAGGACATTTTAAAAATTAAGAAAGTTTCAGGAAAACCTTATAAAACATCCTTTAAGACTCTCTATAAACTCCCCCAGTACAAACCCAGATGCCATTCACCTGCTATCCTGGTGTAAAAAACTCGGTGGATAGCGTACAAGCCTCACCAGAAAGTCTGGGTGCTTGGTCACAGTGTCATTTTAAGACAGAAGGAAGTCTGAAAGCTATTTTTTCCTCCAATCCTAAAGTGTCAGCAGAATTTATGAAAGAAACATTACTTAATAAAGGAAGACTTGCTTCTTTTCAAACTTTTATGAATGGCATTGCAAAACACATTTAGCATCCTAACCATGAACGAGTTCAAAGTTAAACAACCGTAGTACGCGGCACAATTTACACTTGCAAAGCCTTCAAATCCTTCCAGACCATCAGCATTGCAGGAAGGATCCTAATCTGTAATTTCAGAAACTAATTTGAAGTAATTCACAGGCATTTGGGTCCAATCCGAGTTACTTTGGTGTGAATTTAGCCGGGTGGGCCCCTGGTGGTGGCCTTGCAGAGGGACAGCAGCTTCTCCAGGCACCCAGGGAGCTGTGCCCTCGGCAGAAAGGCACCACAGCAAAAAACACCACCTTCACTAACTCCCTGCTGCCCTAGGTCTCTCCCAAAATCATAGAAAAGGGAGTTTACATTTTGTCCAGTTCCCATTTCCAGAGAGATCAGCATTCTCATCTGCCACAACTTTGGCATGCATCAAACCTACACCATTCACTCCCTTAAAAGATGCTCTTGACAAACTGAATTGTTTCCTTTAGAAGTGACCTGACTGAAATGGAAGCATTTTGTTTAGATTTTCCCAAAATAAATCAAAATATTTCAAAAATCTGCAAAATCTGCAAAAGCAGATGGGTTCTCATGTAATAATGTGATTTTAATAGAATTTCCTTTTTCATTGTAGATACACTGGCATAGAATGTTGCAAATAAATTTCACAATCACTGGAAGTGTAAAAGCTGCCTGGATAATTCATTTGGTTATTCTTATTTTAAGAAACAATACTGAGAAATGGCAATGCAAGTCTAAAAATTAACAATGTAAAAAAAAACCAAAAATATTTTTCAATAATGCAAATATGAGGTAATGAATACATACAACTAAAAGGAATAGAAACTGATACCTCAGCAACACATGTTGCATATGAGAGAGCTCAGGTTAAGCTTGGTTCCAAAATTCTGCTCTATCATGAGCCTACATGAGGGATGAAAGTAAGACATCAGTAGGCAACACCATTTCTCCTAACTCAACCACAAGAAACAGAGAAATGGGGTGGCAGCCCTGACTGTGATCTTGCCAAGATTTATCCAAAGGCCTCTTGGGGACATTGAGAATTTCTCTGATCCTCCCAATAATAAAAAAATAGAATAGAATAGAATAGAATAGAATAGAATAGAATAGAATAGAATAGAAACAATAACAACAACAAACAAACAAAAAACACTAAAAAAACCAAACAACTGGCATGGGTAACATCAACTTAAGACACAGTAATTTTCAAGCCTGCAACAGAGGTGCAGGTATTTTGTGTAAAGCTCATATGTTAGCACCTTAGGCATCTTCTGGCATATCTTCTTTTTCACTCATGTTTTGTCTGAAGTAAATTCTATTTAATCTTGTCATAGAAATAACAGGAAATAAAAGCATAATATTTATTTGTAAGTACTTTTGATAGCACTAAATTCCAGAAGCTTTTCTTTGGGACATGGCTTTTCCTTGAGGCATCTATTGGCAGAAGGGAAAGGAAATGCCAAGCATACCTATAGGCTCTTCATGCAGGGTGCTGGCAGGAATTCTGCTACCAACCCAGCTGACTACAACAGCTCCCAAGACTAGGTGCACCTTCCTCTGCAATACTTGCTTGCAATTTTGTTTCCCTGCCAACTTGTTAAAAACCATCCAGAGCTAATCAAACTTTTTTGTTGGTTTTTGGCGGCTTCCTTATCAAAACTTTACAAAACTTTCATTTCAGCCTCATGAGCCCTGTAGCTGTAAATTAATTGAATAAAATTTACAAACATTATGTGCTGATAAAGCACTTCCAAGACTTTTCCCTATTCAGTTGACTTAGCTGCTTGGCATGACAGTTTTGCTTGACATGAGTTCAGAGCCTCTGGAAACCTTCCTAATCCCACTCTTCAGGCCTTGTGCCTATTCACAGAACCATGTTAACCCAACTCCAGAAAATTAATAAATCTCAAATGGTTTTAAGCCCTCAGAACATCCCTTGCTACACATTCCACCTTCTTTATATTGGAGGCATCTGTTGCACAGAGTAACTCTTACTTGAAAGACCTAAGAAGAAACCAGTCTAGTCCCCAAAGTTATTAACATTTAATAAAATATCTCATTTAAGATTATTGTTGGTTGAAGCATAATTGCATTTACTACAGTCATTCTGACATCATCTGTTTATGTTCCAGTTCAATACTTCTGTATCAGTGTTCAAACTAAATATTTTCAATGGAATCACTGGATGATTTTTTTATACTAAAGAAGAAAAAATCTCTTTTGTCCATATAGCAATCCATAAAGACCCTCATTCTCACTATTTCAGCTAAGATTTTTGATTAGACCACAAAGCACAACTTTTTTGAGACACAGCATGCTGGTAGCAAATTAAGACGATTTCTTACATTCTGTGCCAAAGTAGGAGTAAAAACTATACATATTGTATGAAATACTTGGCTGCGTGGTAAAGGAGTTTTCTTATATTTTTATCTGTTTTGTGTTTTGAAAACAACTGTTAGGCAATCATCTGTAGGGACTACAATAGCCTTTCTGCTTAAAATGAAAATGAAAGTCCAAGCAACATCTCTGAGTCATACTTAGTAGAGCTTACAAGTGAAGCACATGGAAGTAAATATCCAGACTGTAAATAAGTTGTTACATCAAGGCATGAATTAAAATGAAAGTCCATATTGACCCAAATTATATATGTAAATAGCTCAATGAAGTTTTGATGGGGATTAATTAATCCAAACAACTTTATCTCACCCCAAGATTCTCTCATTTCTATTTGTGTGGGGAATTTACTACAAACAACATGATGTTAAAGTGATGCCAAAACCCAGAAGTACTGCTCTTTAAAGTAGCCAAAAGACTGTGAAAAGTATTGAATGCTTACGGAAGTGAGGGCCAGCTGTTCCCAAAACTGATATATTGGGAGAAAGTTTCATAAAACCTTCATGTGTGCAACAAAAGAACATGATTCAAAACAAATTCCATAACATAAATAAAATATTGGAATCTATCCAGCCATGTAAGAGATGGAGAGAATACAAAATGTTGCTCATGTTTTGGCAGACTAATCATTTTAACAGAATCAGATCATCATTTGCATCAGACCCCTAAATCCACCGATGTGATGATGTCATGAAACTCTGAGAAAAATGTGTAAATATATTTTAGAAGTCAGATCAGAGCTATTGAATGACACAAAGAAACATGAAAGAACAATGCTTTTTTAGCTCATCTTACTCATAATTCAGTCAAGCTCTACAACTAGCTACTACTTCATGGGCAGTATTTAAGCAATAAAAACCAAATAAATTGGGGCCAAAAGAAAAAGCATTTTCAAAGGCATCCTTTCAGTGCCCTTTCCCACATCAGGAAAACAGAATTTAGGCACATTACTGCCATTTTTCCCTTGAAAAGCTGCCACATGAATCAGCTCTGCCATTAAGACCCAGTATTTGAAATGCCTTAGACTAATTTTAGGAAGGAAAAAAAAATTCTAATATACACTTTGAGCAATTGTTACAATAACACCCTTAGTGGAACTGACCACATGGGACACACTTCCAAGACTTTTCCCTATTCAGTTGACTTAGCTGCTTGGCATGACAGTTTTGCTTGACATGAGTGTGTCACTGAACAAGGGACAGCAGTGGCCGGGAGAAATATTGCACTCAGCTGATCCCTGGAAAGATAAAGCAAGCTTCACCAAACAAGGAGAAAAGAACAAGAAAAAATAATTGAAAATAGGGAAATTTTCAAAATCCAGTATTATGTTGACTTGATGTACAAAATTTTTAGCTGTTCCTTCTAGTTAGAAAAATATTAATCATGTGCCTAGTATTTAATTTATACAGTTGTAATCTTTATCTATCATGACACACTCAAGTAGCTAAATCCATCTTAGCCAACACATACTTTATTAAGGAAGCCGAAATACAAGTTTCTTCCTGTTGATTGTCATAGGGGAAAATGTTAGGTAATCCCATAAGTTTTTGCCTTTAATATTATTTATTTAATATTATTGCAATTTCTAGAAGTATAACTTTGAGGGGATGAAGGCATTTTATACAAAGACTGTGAGTATTGTAGGCATTACACTGATGGAAGCCAGGGTAGTCTAGGTAATGATAAATCCTAAAACCTGATATGAATTATATCTGAAGCACAGTGAGGAGTCACAAGCAGTAAAACAGGTTTTTAAAAGCTAATGGTTTTGAGCTTGTGTTTTGCTTTGAACCAATCATTTAACAAGGGTTCTGCTCCATTGCATATCATCTCAGCATCATTTGAAAAGCAATCTTTTTCATTCTCTCATCACCCAGGCACCCAATCTTAATTCTTCACACCAATGTTTTGATATCAAGAAGGCAGGCAAGTTTATGTCCAACAGTTGAACTGAAGAGCAGGAATTCTGTTGTCACTTCCATGTGAGTACTGGGGAAAATATTGAGGCAGGCTATATATTTTATGTATCATCTCCTTACAAGTGACTTGACTTATACTCAAAAATCCTGCCAAACCAAACTCTTACATCTAATATCATGGTCTGTATACCACATTACATTAGCTGGTTGGCAAATTCTGTTGCTCATTTATCAAGATGTTTAGGAATTAAGGGATGAATCTCCTTCTGCTTTTCTATTAGTGATACTGATAAGCTCTGAATATGCTGGAAGAAAGGAGCTCCAAACCAGATAAATTATATGGTCGCTTCAATACACATAAATAAATAGCAGAAAGGTCTGTGAGCCTAACAATTCATAAAGCCTGTGAGAGACACAGAAGACCTCTGTTAAGTACAGTTAACAGCTAATATATTCATGGTACGAGGTTTTTTTAATGGAGACTTTTTTAAAAATATAGTGATAATCCTATATAATTGACATGAAACTCAGGGCAACACTAAAGCTCACAAAATAGACAGATTTGTGAAATAAGCAACAGATATTCCCCTTCATCAGAATAAATTAACTTTTAATAAATGTGATTTAAAAGTTGAATTGTAGAACTTATAAGGAACATGGTTTTGCCTACTATGAAAAATCTCTGACCATAATAATTGTATTTTTTCAATTCACGTTCTTTTCTAAGTTTTCTCAGGTTTTTTATCATCACTGTTTGTTATAGACAACATATGACTGCCCCTTTGCAAAAGAGTGACAATTTGGAGGATTCTGCCATAGGTATCAAGCTTTTCTGGCAGAGAGGATCTGCTTTTTATTTTCTCCTAGTTTCTTTCTATCCACAACATGTGCACAAACTGAAATAACATAATGAGGATGCTGCAAACAGTTGCCAAACCACGCAAGGACAATTCCAATAGCAGCCCAGATGAAATCACTTTGTCCAGGCAGGTGGTCAGAAACTACTCTTTCAGCTTGTGATATTTCATTCCAACTCAGCAAAGTGCCTTTCTGCACCATTTGCACTACCTTCACCTGACCTGTGTCGAAGATATGTCCCGCTAACTTGAAACAGCAGGCATTTTCCTTTTTCCCCGTTCCAGTTTTGCTCCCTTGTTCTGAGGACAGAATGTATAATGTAGTGCTAAAATGGCACATCTAAAAAATATTTCAGAAGATAATGATGCAATTGTAAAGCTGAGACCTTGCTCTTCAAGTACAGTCTTAAATGTGATAAGCCAAATGAGCTAGAAAGATAATCACCCTGTGTTGCTCTGAGGGAAGACTAAGAGAGGAGCTGGTGAGCCAGGAGCATGTGTAGACACAGGGATTCTGCTAGAGAATGAGCAGTGATGGCTGCATAGCTCATGGGTGAGAGTCTGAAAGCTTTTCAGATGATCAGAAAGTGAGCACTGCACTGATAAGAGTGCAAAATTTCATCTAATGATGGATAGTTTCCCTCTAAATTATTTGGAGGCCAATGCACCAAAATTGCTATATTTAAATGGATGTCTTTGGAGGCATTTCCCAGATGAAATAGAGACTTGAAGCATTTAAGTCACATAAGTACAAAAGAGGTAAAATTACACTAAACCTGAAGACTAGGTTAAAAAAATTAAAGAAAATAAATTAGGATGGGTTATTTTTCAGCTGTCTTAAGAGAAGAACATATAAAAGAGAAAACAGGTAAATATACTTAAAGCAGCACTGTAAGCGCTCAATACTTCCAGTCATGCCACTCAATCTGTGCTCTGACCTTTAAAGGGTGAGCATCAATTTCCCAGCTTCACCTCTGCACCATTACAAATTATGCTGCAGGTACCTAATACGTGTTTTAGTCACTATCTTTCGGCCATCCAAACATCACAAAGAGATCTGGCCTTCACAGAGTGAAAAAATAACATTCACTTCAGATTTTTAAAATGCCTTATCAGTGAAATAAAGACAGAGACAGTTTAAAATAACTAAGCCAGCAATGAGGTCTGTCTTTGCAATAACTAGAGAGCAAGGGGACAGATTGCCTATATCCATCCCAAAGTGTCTTCAACCATTCCACAATGGACTATTTGTGAAGCTAATATCATCAACAGTGTCTTCTATTCAGTTAAAAATCAAGTAAGAAAGGCAACATACTATTAGGTAACTGTAAATACTGCCCAAGGGCTTGTGTATGTATGTGTATTTTGCAATTTTGCAAGCAGATTAACACCCATTTAATTATTGAGGTCTGTACAAATTATGGAAAGACATGCAGATGTAATTAGGAGGTCTAGTCTTTTAATGAACTAACAAGAAGTGCTATAGGTACTTGGACACTTAACCATTGCTGCCAGCAACACTAGAAGCTTTCTCATTAAAAAGTTAGTTTGCGAAGACAATATTTTCAGGTGATGAAAAATGCATGTAGAAACCTAATACAAGTTAAATTATGACTTCTGCTCTCCTTTTATGCCACAAAAATAGTAAGCAGTGCTCTGCTTCATTAGTCCCTTGGATGTGAAGGTAGCATAAAGTCATGGCTTCACACCTACATACAGGAAGAGTAGTGTACTATGGATTAACTCAAAGGGCCAGGCAAAATCACACTAGGATCCACGAAAAAGGAAAAGCCCACGTGTGACAAGACAACTATCCATCTTCCAAAGCTCAAGCTGTAGTCAAATGGGAACATTACTTTTCACACAGCGCAACCATGAACTGGAGCATTCACCACATTAAACCTTGCTAAAGCAGGGAAAATTAAATTAATTGGACTGCAGAAGTACCATCCCAATTCTTTAGGACTTTATTCACTCGAGGCTGCACACTTGTGCTTACCTCAGAGTCTTAGAAAGGATGCCCCAATCCCTCTCCTGGGTTTTTGCATAACAAAAAAGTCTGGGAGGAAACTTTCTCCAGGGCAAGGGCTTAATGGCAACTGTGTGAGAGAAACTAAACTGCTCCCATCAGACGACAACAGCAGTTAACAAAATCTCAGGAGTCAGGGAGTGTGTTACAGACTGTATAATGACACTAGTTTCCTAGGACTTTTTGAATAATCTTGGTTTTTTGTGGTTTTTTGTTTGGTTGTTTGTTTTTGGTAAGACAAAAGTTTTGGAATCATCAAATCATTCTGCAACAATGTAACTGAAAGAAACATAATGTTGTCTCAGCACATTAATAGGTTAAAAAATACAAAGTTGAATGATATTTCCAAAACATACTTGACGTAACTGTAGAATTTCACTGTTGAAGTAGTAGGAATTAGATAGAAAATGTTAATAGCTGAGGCTATTGACTTGTTACCTGTACATTCAACTAGGTCATGAAAAGGCTAAAAGCCACTGTGAACCTGATGCTGTTAGGATCCAGCAAACTGCAGAACAAAAGGTTAGTTGAACTTAGATGTCTTACCTCCTTCTAGAGGAACTTAGTTTAATCTTCTAACTTCTGAAAAAGAAACCCCAAACCCATGTATGTTATTGATTTAACAACTTAGAGAGGTCTCAGGAAAATAATAATTAGAACTAAAATTTGATCCTTAAATGAAAAGAATGAGAGAAAAGACAGCTCTTAAAATAGTTAATAGAAAAACTCTGAAGTATCCTTTTATTACTAATGTTATATACACATTTTACCAACTACTTGCAGGAGATGACAAGTATTAAAAATATATTTTAAACCTACATTGTTTCCAACAGAATTTGAAATTCCTAAGTTGTTAAAGCAAGTAATTTTATTTGCTAGTAATCAATAAATTAACTATGGCTTTACAAAGGCTGCCTTAAGTAATCACAAGTACTAATATGACATCATTTGCAATAAAAATCCTGCATTATTGCGAACTTACAAACCTATCTAAAAACAAATGTGTAAATCCTAGCATTATGAATGTTAATGGCAAAAGATCTATTGAATTTAAAGCATCAAGGTTTGACTCAGTACTTTTCTAGATCCAAAAATACTAAATATTATATAAATTCTGAGACTTTGAAAGCACTCTAAAACAAACTTAAATATAGTAAAAGGAAAGTTTCAGTGACAAATTCAAATTAGTCTGTCTTAGAAAAACTAAATAGAAAGAAGAAAAGAGCATATCTTTGCCTTTTTTACATAATTAAAACCTATAAATTGAAAACTGAATTGAAAATGAGAGCAGAAAATAAAGGCAATGATTAAATATTCAATGCATGCCAAGAGCAGCCCTTTAAATAAAGCTTTCATAGAGCAGCTGAGCTGATATCCTCTACTAAATTATGTTGTTGTTATTCATAAGTGGTTCTGACAAGAGTCAAATAGATGCAATAAAATAAAGTAGCATCATCAAATTTAAAAATAATAAAAAGAAAAACTTGCTAATTAATACAGCTCCACAGAAACAAAAAAAAAAAAAAAAAGCAAACAAAAGTGGAGGAAAATCCTAGTATGTGAAGAAGTTTGAAATCACCATGTGCTGAACTTGCCACACAGATTCATAGCTCCAATAACCACACTCACATACTGTATTATCCTTAAGTCATGGCAGCAGACACCAGCTCATAGCTTGGGCAAAGGAGATGAATGTGAGCAGGGAGAGTCCCAGTTTGAGCTTGGGGCAATGTAACTGCCCACAGAGTACCCAACTACCTGTAAGCTGTGTCACTTGCACCAAAGACATGGGTAAACCTAAACTGAAAGATGAGCTACCTTTCCACCAGGGACCCTTCATACTACAATGAGGACATGGAAAAATTGCCTACGTGCTGTAAGCAAAATGACAGATTTCCAGCTTCTTAGTCAGCTCTAAGCCCCATGAACTATACCCTTGAACTATCCCATTACTGAGTAGTAAGTGATGTCCAGAAATGACATTACATGCCTCTAATCAGCTGATACAATCATTATGTCTATTCTACTAATAGTGCCTCAGATTAAACCCTCATAGCACCTCAAAAAGATAAGGAAAGAAATGGGAAGTTGTTGCCAGGGAACACAGGATTAATTCAGAGCAGCTTGAACATAGCAAGCAGTATTGGCTGCCTCTCACATAATGAAAAAGAGGAGGTCCAACCTGAAAATATCCTTTGGAAGAAGAATCAAAAGAATTCCACAATAAACTTACTTATTTTAAGGTATACAGGGAAAAAAATTTATTCACTTCCCCATAGTAATTACAGTAATATACGTATACCCCTAGCTAGTATTCTATACAATTTTCTAAAAAATCACTTACAAGAGCAAAACAGAAGTACTTTGAATCTTTTTTTGATAAAGAAATACAGAAATACTATATTTATATGCAGAATTTACTGTATATTTAATACTACTATTATATATAGAATCAAGCAGAAAGATCTTTTCCTGTTAGATAAAGAAGCCACTTGAATGGCTGTTATCAAGAGGATTGCTTTTTATTGTTCATTTCCAGGCAGTGAAATCTGTGGCTAATTTGGCTACCCCACAACAGCTGCTAATACTCTGGAGATGTTTTTTGATATTCTGGTTTCCAGCATTGCATTGCAATGCTGAGAGAAGTACAGGTAAAAGCAGGACACTGCCAGGCAAACACACTCAGCTGCACAGCCCCTATAAACTATCCAGTGCAGGCACACATTAAGGACATTTACTTTTGAGGTTAATAAAACTTGTTTTACAGTACACACAGTCAGTAAAGTAAATTACTACCAATGAGATTAGAAATGGACTGTCTTTTGTACTTAGTAATACTTTTTACAATTTAAGTCATGACCTAAAGCCCTAAGATTTTAACATACCATCAAGTGCCCTTTTAAGAGTCTATTAGTAAATTAGTTAGTATATACACATGACAGAACAAAACAGCAGGGCAATTTTTTTCCATGTTCCAAATCATGTCCCCAGGTAACAAGTTTTGAATCTCTAGGTCATTAAACCCTTCCTCACAGGTCAGACTCACAGTGCCCACGGAGGCAGAGCTGCCCTCTCTCCTGGTTTCATCTCTCCTGCCAAAGAGGTTCATCTGGGTCTCAGTACCTGGTGTTATGTTCAAACCAACACAGTGATGCAGCAGGTGATGACTTTAGACCTCATACTACATCTGGGTTACCAGCAGGAGGCAGAGCTTGTGCTCCCTGTCCACAGGCAGGCCTGGCCTTGATGGAGCTGGCCTATGCTGCAGCTGCCATGATTATTTCACAGAACTGTGACAAAAAGCACTGGATGTGACAAGGATCACTATTGTGGCTGTGACAAGAATCCCTGCAGCTGTGACAAAGATCACCATGGTGTCCTGCTGCTGGGATGCTGGCAGAATCCACAGTGAAGCTCAGTGACACTTGCTCTGTAATCCCTATGACACACGCTTTTTCCCAGAAGGAGTCTTTCTAGCAAATATAAAAGGTTCAGAGGATCAGGGATTTCCCTTTGAGATCCAGCAGCTAACACCTCTAAGCTGGGTTACAACCCCACCATACTTACACTGCCAAAGTAAAAATATGAATGAGGTCAAAGTTAGTCTGGTGGAAAGACAGCAAGATTCATTTTTGATTTGTGGAGGACTTGTATCCATGATGTCAATATGGCTCTAGGGCTATTGCTATTGGCCAAGTTCACCAGCAGATTTTCTGCTGCTCCAGCTGGATCCCTACAAATCTATGCAGCCTGACAGGATTCATCCAAGGATCCTCAAAGAGCTATTTGATATCATCATAAAACCTCTCTCAATGATTTTTGAGTAGTCTTGGGAATCCAGAGGTCCAGCTGACCGGAAGCTGGCAAACATTGTCCTGATTTTCAAGGAGGACCCTGGAATCTACTAAAATCTGTTAGTCTCACTTAAGTGCCTGGTAAAATTATGGAGATTATTCTGGGAGGTATTGAAAAACACCTGAAAGACAACAGTCATCAGTCACAGCCAGCATGTCTTCATGAGAGGAAAGTCCTGCTTATCAAACCTGATTCCCTTTTATGACAAAGTAACCTACCCAGCTGACCAAGGGAAGCCAGTTGATGGAATCTTTTTGGATTTCAGTAAAGCTTTGGATACTGTCTCTCATAGTATCCTTCTGGAAAAAATGTCCAATATTCAGCTGGATAAACACATCATGTGATGGGTGAGCAACTGGCTCACAGGTCAGGCACAAAGGGTTACAGTGAATGGGGTGACATCAGACTGGAGACCTGTCTACTAGTGTCCATCTTAGACCCTGTGCTCAGCAGCATCTTCATAAATGACTTGGATGCAGGACTGGAAGGGATACAGAGCAAGTTCACAGAGGAGACAAAACTGGGAGGAGCTGTTAACTCACTTGAAGTCAGAGAGGCCCTGCAGAGAGACCTCAATAAATCAGAGGGCTGGGCAATCGCCAACCATATGAAGTTCAACAAGGGAGAGTGCCGGATTCTGCACCTGGAATGGGGCAACTTTGGATGTAGGGACAGATTGAGGAATGAGATTAAAGGTATTAAACTATTAGAGAGCATTCCAAAGAAGGGCTACAAAGATTGTGAAGGGCCTTGAGGGGAAGCCGTATGAAGAGTGGCTGAGGTCACTTGGTCTGTTCAGCCTGGGGAAAAGAGGAGAGTGAGGGGAGACCTCATTGTAGTTACAACTTCCTAGTGAGAGGAAGAGGAGGGGCAGGCACTGATCTCTTCTCCATGGTGACTGGTGACAGAACCAGAGGGAATGACCTGAAGTTGTGTGAGGGGAGGTTTAGGGTGGATACAAGGAAAAGGTTCTTCACCCAGAGGGTGGTTGGGCACTGGAGCAGCTCCCCAGGGAAGTGGTCACAGCCCCAGCCTGACAGAGCTTAAGAAGTGCTTGGACAGTGCTCTGAGGCACATGGTGTGACTCTTGGTGTGTCCTGTACAGGGCCATGAGTTAGACTCCTATGATCTTTGTGGGTTCCTTCCAACGCAGCACATTCTATCATTCTGTGTGATTTATCGAAAATAAATGGTTCACTCTAAGGTAATCTCAATATTTTCAATGAAGTATCAAGTTGGTCTCTTTCTAAGGCCAAGGTCTTTCCCCATTTACATCAACATAAAGCTAAACTAGTCCCTGATATTTTGTGGAGAGTCTATAACAGAAATCACAGATCTGCTTTTCACTTAAAAAACATGACTTCCATTATATGCCTCTATTTTCAGAGGCTTACCACAAGTAGTTAGTGATTTCAAATACTGGCATTTGGAACACAAGAGAGTAATACTCAAAAGAAGTTAGTTTGGTTTGCATTTTTTTGCTCATAGGGAATCAACAAACTTTTAGCTGAATGCAGTATTCCTGTGTTGAATTAGAAGTGTATAAAGCAAAACAGAAATTACCAAACCAAATATTAACATGACATAACTGTATATGGTTTCAATTTTAGGATATCAATGTAACTAGCAAATCCACAAAGTAAGCCCTTTCAGCAGCCTAAAATAAGAAGAAACTGCTGTGACACTGACAGCAGTGTCACAAAGCTGTGAGTATGAAAACAGCCCACCATGGCCTGCCAGCAAGCAGCCAGCAGCCTATGTCTCTCCTCATGCTCAGGAATACCCTTTAGCCACCTACACATGCCAAGGGAAACCACCTCTATTTTCACCCTGGCACTCAAGGCAGCAGCTGTGACCACAAACTTTCAGGTGAAGGAGGGCTGAGTCTACTTCTTGCCCATGCAAAGGTTATCAGAGCAAATATCTTCCCAGGATTACCGCTCCTCCAGCTTGCTGCCCTTCTCTTCATTTGAAGTTTTGCTGTCAAGAGCTTGTTATCATCAGAGCCCACTAGCCACTTGTTATTGTTTTCCTCAACGGATTTATGTAGCGCTAAGGAGCTGCAAGCAAAGGTATCACTGCAAGAAATTGTTTAAACGGAATGCTGCTTTCTTGAACAAATAATGCTCTATTCTATTTCCTTCTCGAAAGCAAAGTGGGAGGATACATCTTCTGTTAAAAAAACCCACAACAATGTACAATCTAAACTAACACAGTTCTGTTGATTTCGGGAGCCAGACAAGGCACAGTGTGTCCTTTGGGTTTCACAAGTTTGCCATGTGAATGAAATGAGATTCTCTGAAGGATAATTCCTGCCATCTCATTCAACTTGCGGTCGTCCGCCATAATAAAATTGTCACTTTGGGCTTTTCTTTAAAAAAACACACAAAAAAATGACTAAAGTACTGGATGGCAACCACACTGACTATTCAAATTATGTAGGTATAAATTGTAATTCAATTGCTAACACTGTCCTCTAGGACTAGCCATGAATTTTGTGAGGGAACCTGGGTAGTCATCTTCTTCACGTTCTTTAACATTATTTTAGGGCTTTATACATGGTCTCCATTATTGTGCCTTGATCCATTGGCAGCAAACAAGTGCTTATACAGTATGGTATATTTCTTGGAGAGTCTTAAAAATACTTTCCTTGCTTAGCCTGCATTCATGTTAATTTGCACATTGAACACATGAAGAAATCTAGAGAAGTTTAATGGGAAAGTGAACCAGATTTGTTCATTCTTCTGATGAGGTTAAAGGAAAACCATGCTCTTTAAATGAAATAGAAGTAGACTCACACCACAAAATCCACCCCTGCATAAAAGCTTTTCTTCAGCTAAGTTTACTGGACTGAGATAATAACCTGAGTCAAATCATGTCTTTCCCACAAGACTTAAAGCTGCCTTAAATGTCCAGGTGGACCCAGTGATCAGTGGGGGGAGTGCACATGGGATTGTCAATGGGCTCCATTCCACAAGATCTTTTAGAAAGTCTCAAAAGTCCTCCTCTGAATTTCTGTAGATCTTCTTTCTGGTTCCATTAACATGCTCCTAATGTTCAGCAACCATTTTTTCACTTACAAAGCACCAGTTCTTAACTTATAAAAAATAACACTTTATTTCAGAATAATTGCAGCATCCATCATCTAGCTCATAAACTGAGAGCTGGAGCCACTTGGTCATTTAGTTAATGGGTTCAAATAATGAGAGTTAAACAACAAAAAACCACACCACAAAGAAACCCCAAATACATTAGATTAAAGTAACTTTTCATGCCTTGCCAGTGTTCTCTTCCCTGAATTAAATTAAAATTTGCAAATATAAAGAGCCTGGCTTGGAGCTAGCATTCAAAATATAGAGTGTCTAAAAAAAAAATTTGACGATGTGTTCCTTTTTCCCAGTACTAAAATCCTACTAGACCACATTTTTCGTACATCATGGTACAGAAATTCAGCCAGTGTCCTTTATTCACATTAAAACTGTCAAATAGGACCTGAAGTTATAGAATCTTTCACAAATACGTGGAAACTATTTAAGGTGTCTAATAAAGATTTTGGAAGACAATTATGATGATTTCTCCACACAGAAGAGACTCGGAGTCTAACCTGAAAATACTTTTCTTTACACACATCACACTGCTTTGTCACAAACCAAACACTTCTTGTTCAAAAGTGCAATAAATTGTGTCTAAAACTAAGATAGAGTGGTAGAGTGTTCATGTTAGTCAGTGAGATAAAGACAACAGAAAATGGTGAACTCAGAAGAAAAAAAAAGGTATTATGAAATTTCATACATCAACCTAAATATATTTACATCATCTCTGCATAAGGATAAAATACTCCAGCTTCACTATTGAGTCTTTCCTTCTTTTTAGAAGAGTAGGAGTATAATGTATCATGTATAATATTATAGGATAATATTATGGAAGTTTTTTTCCTAAAAGCATTGCTAAGTATCTTAGGAGGCTATCAAAATAAAAATAACAGGATGGACTTTATCAGTAGGCTTTGGTAGACTGACCTCCACTCAGATAGGAAGTCAATAGACAGCAAATTTTCAGGCAGCTCTGAGCTAGGCAGAGTGGCTAACAGGGTAAGTGCCAGAGCCTCAGTCCAGGAGACTTCAATAAATTTGGGGGTTAATCAACAGAAAAGTCATGACCTTCAATAGTGAGAAACACAGGACTCTGCAACCAGAGTGGAATAACCCCACACATTGACTGAAACTTCACCAAGCAGCAGCCTTTGAGAACATGCCTGTGATGTTACAGTGAACACCACGCTGCAGAAGTGAGCCCTCACTGTGAACAGAACAAATTGCACGCTGAACTGTATCCAGAGGAGCATGGCAGCAGACTAAGGGAAGCTCATGCTGAGTCAGCCTGGGGGCACCCTAAGTTCAAGAGGGATCCAGAGAAAATTGGAAAGGTCCAACAAGGGTACCTAACACACATACTCTATGTAGAGCGGCTGAAGGAGCTGGGACTGATACTTTTGGTAAAGGAGAAATCACAGAGGTATTTAATATCTACTTACAACTATTTGAAGGGCAGTTCTTTGAACACCACTACCAAACACCTCTTGGTAGTGTCAGACAGCATAACAAGGAAAACAACCACACAAAGCAGTTTCAGAGATTAAAGTTGGACAGCGGGAAAAATATTTTCGCTAGCAGCACTGGAATGTCTTGTCAAACACGTGGAGAGATCCTGTCCTTGGAAAGGTTCATCCAGATAATGCAATGACTGATCTGGTCCTTTGTTGCAACAGCCCTCTCCCAAGTAGCTGAACCTTGGATTATTGGAGGACTAGAACTAATTATCCCTTGAAGGGCCTTGAAGATGGCATTTTTATCATTGCCCAAAATAGAGTTAAAAACTATCCCTCCATTCATTCTCAATCTACTATTTTACTGATCAGGTATTGTAAATGCTGATTTTTTCCCCTTTATTTCTACTAGATATTTCAATGTGATAGGTGCTATTCACACAACACAGCATCTCAGTGCTTCTTTACACTATTACAAAAAGCTGTTTTTAAACATGACCATGCATGCATCTGCCTAATCGGAGATCACTTACAAGACCTATGTCAAAATGTTAATTCTTTATTTATTGCTTGATTAAGTAATGTTTCTATCACTGCACAAAGATTTTGATTTTATAAAGAGCTATATTGTTATACATTCACTGGCATCACAAACTGGACGTTAAGCACAACTGAGGGAGATTTGAAAGAGTGCTTAAAATGCATCAGCCAGACAGCATCACCTGCTAAAATAATATCATAATCCTCATCATAATCTTTGTACTTGCTTAGAATGTACTGATGAATTTGCACCAAAATGTTGCATACAAAAAGGGGGCATATAATCTGGGAAACAGTGGTCACTAAAAACCACTTTGTTCAATGAAATTCAAATGTTTTAATCAATATCAAAGTTTCTTTCTTAGAAGAAAGGTAGCTTCTTCTTTAAATTTCTAACCAGGTAATGGTGTGTCAGTATTCAAGCTAGACACAAATGGCATCCTTCATCTCTGAAAGAGAGCACATATGCCAGTTACAGGCAATTTTTGAATGGCTTTGTAAAGATGAAAGGGAGAAGAAATCCCATCACTAAGTAATCTTAAGGCATAATGACTTACTGAAATCCTCACAGACTCAGGGCTGGGAGGAGGCTGGGGAATGGACACTCACCCCACACTGCTGAGTCACTGACCACCAGCTCTCCTCTGCTGGTGCCCACTCCCCAGCCTGATGTCTTGCCCTTTCCTCCCCACAAAACTCCTCATGCATTCCTCTGGAGGCAGGAATTACTGCTGCCTTGTCAGCCCATTTCTGATTAACAATCTGGCTTCATTTGCAAGTAAGTGCAAGGCAGCCTTTGGTACCCTGGCCATCGCAAATCATGTGGGCTATCAGGGCTCTTCCAGAGGGCCACTCCAGCCTGCTGGCAGCTAGTACCGACAGCGAAAGGGAAGAGATCCTACTTTAAGTTGTCCAGGAAAGAAAGTCTGTATCTGTTCAATGGCTCACTAAGCATCCTAACTTTGAAGAGAAAAATAACAAATGGAGAAATCAACCAGCACTTATTTAGAAATCGCTGCAGTACGGGAAATGAAGAAAAGCAGCAACAGCAACAAAAACCCCACCCCAGAGAGGAAAGCTGAAAGGCTGAGGATGTCCTTGGATGCCTTCCAATAACAGGCAGGCACACTCCATGCTGCTATAGCTATGTAAAGGTGCTTGCTTGCAAATTCAGCATGTGTGTTGCCATCAATAAACTGTTTTAAATAAGAAGCTTTGATGCAAATAGTCTGCTCTGATCTTTAGTTAGTGAAAGTAAAAAGTATCTTACAGCAGCAAAGAGAATGCCTCTTCAGCAGATCATGAGTATGTCTTACACAAATACACATCCTTTAACCACTTTCAATACTTCTTTTCCATTTTGAACTCTTAGCATGATGCAGCCCAAATAATTTGAGATCAGAATAAACATCTGATTTCACATGCAACATGGACTATTATTATTTTTTATATGATATAAGCATAACAGTTAATTTAAATTAAATTGCTACTGCCTACCTAAAAATATTAATGGAAAATATTCAAAAATCATTTAACATTTGTCTATCTAAATAGTTGAAATATTGCTCAGGGTTAGCATGATTCACAGTACTTTAAATACCCAGAACAGCACTCATCAATTTCTAGGCCCTCAACACTTGTGTTCCGATGCATCGTGGAGCACGAGCACGTGCTGGCTCCTTGGTGCTTGTGCCAATGGAGACCCTTCAGTAAGAGAAACTTGATTCTGGGGCAAATGCTGTCAGTGCAGAACAGAGGAAAATGGAGAGGTTCGTCTCCACAGCACCCCAGACAGCCCCTGTGGCTTGGGCAGGGGACAGAAAAACATTAAGGCATTCGTTTTCCAAAACATACAATTTTTTGTTCATTAAAGTAGAGATGGAAGATTTGTTAGGGTTGCAGAGGGAGCAGGTTAGACCAAGGCCTGATTCATTTCCTAGCTGATGCAGGTATAACTTGTCCTGCAGGTATGGAACTACTTCTACCAACAGGTAGAGAGATGAGACAGGAATGCTATAAATGTCACCCCAAATTGTCAGCTCAGAAATAGAGAATGAAAACATGTGCATGAAACAAGTCTTTCCAACAGATCAAGTCCCCAGCAGGTACAGCCTATTCCATGATATATTTTGTTCTCATGTACAGTGTTGTAAAACTGCTGTTCACATTACTGCAGCAGTTTCCGCCACTCTTATTACCACCACAGGAATCAAAAGCCATTTGGAGGGTTATGGGGAAATGCTGAGGCTCGTGCAAACAAGCAAGACCAAGCATCACTATAAATGCCTACAATATATAAACACAATTACAGTTTGGAAGTGAAATAACTGAATTAAGAGTGCTATCTGGCCATAGAAAGCTGATTAAAGGCAACAGAGATAGAGAAAGTGAGATTACATCTAATTAGCTCACAAAAAAAAAAGAAGCAACTCCTCCAATTCTAAGGCTGATTAATTAATTAAAATTAGAAAAATATTTGCTATGTAAATGTAAACCACTATATTTAAAATGAGAGTAGCTCATCTTTAGAATTAATTTTAGAATTAGAATTAGATTACATTTAGAATTTAGAACTAGCTCACCCATATAAGGTTTAATAGTCATCTTTGGGAAAGGACCACAGATCATTAAGAACAGAAAAATACCTGACACAGCATATGCCACAGGTCTTTCCATTTCTTTTGTCCATCATACATACTGTATACTTAATATGAAGTAATACTCTGGATTATCATGGGGTTAATTTCATACAGATCCTGTATTTTTGAAGGAATGAGAAAATGTCTTAGAATCTCTAAGAAGGTCCTTAGAGAAATGACCTTTAAGAAAAAAATAATAAAAAAAGACAATAAAATGTCTAAAAGAAGTTTGCCTTCAAATTAAAATTTTTCCTTTTCCAAAAGAAACATGAGCAATGAAGTAAGTTAAAATGAAGAATATATCTTCAAACATGTTAAAATCTAAAGCACTATGTCAAACTACAGCATCTTCAGGGGGTAATTTTACATAGGAAGCAAACAATATACACACATTTTCCAGGCATGCCAAGGTACTTCAAAGAGATGAGATGAATGAATCAGGGTCAGCTGTCAGGAAAAACTCCAGAACCAGCATCTCCCAAGATCCAAGCCAGAGACAGGTTCCCAAACTGAGTTATGCACATTTATGCATATCTGGAAATTAAGGCAAATTCACTGCTCAAATATACTGAATTCATGTCTCTGGAAAGCCAGAACCAGAGAACGATTTTGGGCAAGGAATAGCTCAATATTCCCTTGAAATTAATTACTGAATTCAGTTACTTTGCAGAGTCTACTGGCAGATATCGGTAATGTTTCAGAATTAAAAAGTAACAATTATAAATAAAATAATTCAGAAAATAATATTAGACGAGATTTGCAGACCCTGATCCCATAAACACACTATGAAATATAACTGCTGGAAATAATGTTAAAAATATAACAGCTGATAGAAATAATTGGGAAGCTCCAGCTTCTTCTTAGTGTAGAGTCATAAAGAATATCTCCATCCTATCATGTCAAGACCAGTCAGTGTCATTTTCTACAGGCCAGAATAGCAACTTCAGTAGGGATAGAAAAAAATTATTTAAGGATGCCTTTTCAGTTTCAAAAGCAGAGTTGTTGGTATAATTATACCTTCCCATTTTCTCAAAAGTTTCCTATCTTGTCTTAACACTTTACTAAAAATTCTCAATTACCATATATATATATATATATATTCTTGGCCAACACACAGATCTGAGACATTATTTCAAAGACATTTCTGTAAAACACATTATGACAAGTGTAATAAACAAAGGGAAAATAGGTCTATTTTAGATCCAACAGAACAATAACTTTCAAATTTTCAAAAAATTCATGAAAATCTATTCCTTGAGGGGTTTTTAGTCAAGTCTAAAGAACATAATTTATAAGGACTCAGTAAGAGTCAATTTAACAGAAACTCCATACACAGAGACCCCTCCTGTGAAGTCTGGACTCTGCAAGCTGGGCGTTGGCTGGTTTTTTTCCAAATTCTTGTTTGAAAATAAAACCTATCTTCATCCCTTTATATTCATGATGCTTAGATACTGTATAAATATCACAAAAAGAATTGTGACTACTCAGTTTAAAGAGTCGTTCAGACCCATGTTCATATATATAAATAAACTAGAAGGTCAGGCACATGTACACAGACAAAAAGGAGCATCTATGTGTATTTATGTATATATGTGTGTGTGTGTGTATATATATATATACATGCACATATAGGCATGGGTGTGTGGCAATCATGTGCACACAAACACACAATGGA
Source organism: Ploceus nigricollis (assembly GCA_013399945.1). NCBI lineage: Eukaryota > Metazoa > Chordata > Aves > Passeriformes > Ploceidae > Ploceus > Ploceus nigricollis. Next base: position 112,181 of record VXBC01005961.1, on the reverse strand, counting down.
TATTCAATGCAAACATGAAACTTCAAATGCACAAATTGTTTCTTAATACTCATCCTCCCATCAATTTATATAAATGATAATAAAAAATATAAATTAATACTAAATGAATACTGAGTACTTGAAATAGTTGGTATTGACAAGTCTGACAGTCTCTAGGACTAACACCAAATTTGACCAGAGGATAATAGTCATAAGAACTCTCACCAGCTGTAGCCTCTTTCTGTCATTTTTAACATCCAAAGGGTAAAGAAAAACTAATCTGAGCCAGGGTTTCTTTCTGCATGCTACAGATAGTCATCTCTGGCATCAGCAGACTAAGTCCAGGCTTCACATTGATTTTCTTTTTTCCTGATGTATACAGTGAAATTGAAGACCTATGCATTTCTGCTAAATGAGGTTCTGCCTTAGCTAATAGCAAACTATGACACTGGTCGGCAAAGAATTGGGTAAAGGAAAGCAGTCTTTTAAAAAAATTCACCACCAGCAGCTGTAAATTCATAACTGTCAATAAAATTGCTGAGGTTTTTATATGCACATTAACAGCATGCTTCAGTGTAAAATGGGATTCTCAATTCTTTTCACAGAGCATTAAGTCATATGCAAGATTAGAAAGAATCCTCAGGCAGCTACTGGCAGGTGCCCTCCCTTTCAAGACCTCTCTGCTCCCTATGTTTGTACTTTGTTGACTTCAACAACAATCTAATTGCAAAAAAATCTTCTTGAAGTAAAATCTAAAACAATAGGGTGCAACTACACAACTTAGTGGTGCTCTTCATTGACTCTAAGAACAATTCCAGGAGCCTAATGTGTTTTCTTTTAATGCCAGTGAGATATATTTCAAAAGGAATGTAAGTCACAAGCAGAAGATGGTGCAGGATGGGGCTTCAGGTTCCTTCAGCTGCATGGGAAAATGTTTTATACTTACTACATACTGCATGAGGGAGCACTCTACATGCTGTGAGGATGGAATGATTAACTGGTAGCATGGTTCCCAGCAGTCTGTGAGGACTCACTCAGGAAAACAGTGATACCTCCAGAGAACTGTCTGTTATCAAAATGTTTCTCAGTTCCCAAATCCCACTGGGCACCAAGGGCACCTTCTTACTCTTGCTTATGTTTCATCCTATCCCTCAAAAGTAACATGGAATGTACTGGACTAAATCTGTCCCTCTGATAGGATTCCTTAAGGGATTAATAAAACTAAGTGACAATCAGAGCACCTCCAACCACTTGTCCACCCATCTTTCTCTTAACTTCACTGTCAGTGCAAACTAGCTAAGGCACTAGGGCAGCACAGGAGCTGTTAGTATTTAATCCATGACTGTTGCTAAAAAAAAAAATTGTTTAAGTCAAAAAACTCTGTCACTAGGACAATACATCACTTGCATTTATTTTATATTATTATGAATTATTTCTTCTTCACCGTGGTACTTCCTTTTGGGGGGAATTTGACTGTGACTTGCAGTGTCTTTATCAGAACTCTGTGCCTGTGCTCACTGGCACACTGTCCATCTGCTGCCCTGTTACGTGTTTGCCAGCCCTGTGCCCATCCCTGTGCTCCCAGCGCTCACATGAGCATTTTCACCCAGACCAAGGGGCTTTCTGGTGTGCTCAACTTGCACTCTCCTCTACTCAACTCAGTGTGCTGGCACAGCACATGCAGGGTGAGGCAGCCAGCATTCAGCTTCCCAAACTTCTCCAGAGGAAATGACATCCTGAGTGACCTGTTATTATTGAATTGAATTTTAATGAAATGCTACTGCTGCACACCACTATGCAAAGAACATATGTGGCTGCAAGTGATTAATTACAGTCTTGAAGAACCTAATAAGAGACTCTCATGTTTAAAATACTATATGGCAACTATTAATTTTTTCTCTCTAATTATCAGAATAGCAATGGAGTAATGCACTTTTCACCTCAAAATTGCTTATTTTTCTTTTCCTTTATCCTACAGGTTTTTTTATGCTATTTATTGGTTCTGTGCAGCAACCAATCTTATAGATATAAAATACATCAAGGATTAAATCAAACAAAAAAATTAATTTCATCAGAAATAAGTATTTTTTTCACAGAAATATCTGCCCTAGGAAATTCACACTATATTGTTTTCACATTTGCAAAGAGAATGAATTTTAGTCTTGTGACTCTCTCAGGGGTCTGTCTTCAGATGCCGAAAATGCTAAGCAGAAATACGTCACCTTTAAGAAGTGATGAGCATCTACTGTTAAGCACTGAAAGTCAGTAGTAGTGTGCAAACCAAAAGTATTGGCAATTCAGGCTTATGTACACTAACTTCAGGGAGCTACATTCTCATTCCATCCAAAACAGAAATATGATTTTTCACCACGCTGGCCTGTTTGACAAGTATGCACAGCTCTATGTTTTAAAGAGGAATCTACAAAAAAACCAGAGGAACCAGTATTTGGGAAATGGCTTTGCTTTTCTGAGCTGGACTGCAAGCAACTCTGAAACCAGTTATTGACCCAAAACCATTGTCCAGCAGCAGAATTTCAGCACCAGGCCCTAACTGCTGAAGGAATATTGTTCACACTGATATGAAGTATCATAGTGATCAAATGTAACAAAACCCCATTTAATCTTTCACTAATTTTAATACACTGAAAAAGACTTCAAAGAACTTGCTTCTTGCTGTTATCGTAAAACAAACAGAGTTGTTGTGTGAAGAAATGAAGAAAGCACCCACACACTGAGATGACCTTTCTGAATACTTCTTTATGGACAGTCTGAATGTTATTGTTCAAAGCCAAACTATTCTTAAACCTTTATTTTATACAGCTGAAAACTAGCCAAGGCCAGAAGAGAAAAAAGAAACCCTGAGGATACTAATCCATTGGCCCCTAAATTTATACCTTTTCCGAATGAAAGAAAACCAACCACACCCTATAAGTACATATGATTAATATCTATATTACAAAGCATAACCAATTTCAGGAAAAAGCTGTTCTTTCAGGCATTCTTAAAATGATTTTCAATTTTACAGCAGGTCCATGTACCTCTGTCATGACACCTGGCTCAGCAGAGGGCTGTGCATGCACTGCAGAGCCAGCACCGGCCTGGCTTGCTAATGTGCACTGAGGCTGCTGCTGCTTGTGAGAAGGTAGCCAGCTCAAGAAAACTTATTTTGTCTTCTACCACTCCTGTTGCTGGTAGCTGCAGCCAAAGCACTTAAAATGCCATCAATTTGCTGCCATCTACAAGTGTCAGGGTAGAACAAGACAAGCACAGACACCTACAGTAAATACGCTCACCTTTGCACACCTGATGGGAGGATGAAAGCCTCATTTTTTGGGAAAATTAACACAATGAGCTCTGCTAGTTTGTCCCTTGAAACACAACTCACATGTGAAATAGTGCATCCTCAGAAATGAGCAGCATAATGATGCTTTATTGCTTGAGAAAGCCACATATCCCAAGAGAATTTGTGTCATCATACACCAGGAGCAAGGCTGATGGAGCTGACTTTAGTCTCTAATAAAAGAGGTGGGAAAGAGATGAAAAAACACCATGAAAAAAGATGCTTTTGTTACTTGTTGAGATCAATCTGAATCAAAATGTGTTCATAGTTATAATTTCTTGTACAATTGAAAAAACTGCCAGTAGGAATAGCATGATTTTACTTTCCAATGCCACTATAATTCTTATTCCTATCAAAGGAGGCTGAAAAAATTGCCAAGTTATTTCATTAGGAAATGCAGCTAATTTACAGGCAGGATAATTTTTCCCCTACAAAATTGTATAATGAGCTTTAAAGTCACTAAATAAAGGGTCTCTTATCTGAGTGATTATGCTTAATTTACACAGGAATTAGTAGTGACTGGACCTCCTTTCAGAATTGCTTTAAAAGAGCTGCATTACAAAAAAAAAAGGCAACAACAACCAAAAAAAAAAAAAAAGAAAAAAAACAAAAACACAACAGCCTTGAAAAATATCCTAATAGTTGATGAAGTAAAAAATACTTCTCTGTGCAGCAGTGCATACATACATTGTGTTCATAAATATCTTTTACAGGATAAGCACATAATTTTTAAATTGGGTATCAGAATCCAGAAAATCTCTAATGCTGATTTTCTATTAAATTATTCACTTAGGCATTATGCTGATAGAATGTATAGAAAAGCCTAAAATAACAGATGGACAGCAATGCAAGGGAGCAATCAATACTTTAATTTACAAAAGTTGCTGTCACCGTATGCAATGTTAACTGTTTATTATTATTTGTTGATATTACTATTATTATTATTTTATGGTGGGTTTTTTACTGGTTAGTCTGTCCAAAGAATGAACACTTTGGTTTATAGACAATTCTTTGGTTTATAGACATTCTACCAAACGTAGTCCAGTTTTCACATAGTTAAGTGGTAGCCAGAAAACCCCAACATCTCCAAAATTCAGGTATTTTTGTATATTTACATAGAAACTAGGCATTAGAAACCATTTCCAAGAGCAGCTTGTTAATGGTATCACTAAGGTAGTAGATATCACACATAAGGATCATTTGTCCCTGGCAAGTTATAAAAGGTAATTAAAATTCCTGTTACCTAAAGCAGTTGACCCTGAGGTTGTGGAAGTAGGAGAAACACATTTGGAAGTTTCAGGTAAAAATTTCACCTCCCCAACCTCCTTCGTAGTGTAGGAAGCCCTTATCATCTTTTCACTCTACCACAGAAGTGAGATTCATAATATTTAAGGTCTGGAAGGGGCCATCAAATCATGTGGCCTGTCCTCCTTTATCATGGCATGCATTTCATAGAAGGTCTACAGATCACAGAGAATCACTGACATCTGTGCAAGTGGTTAACTAAATCTAAGCCAAAACATTGTGAGTCGGCAACACGGACCAAGACCGCGCTATCACAGCAGCAAAGACAGTTTACAGGGAATGAGAATAAATTAATCAGTGAAAATGCATCATGGCAATAACTGGGATGCAATCCATCCTCGGGAACATGGCACAGCCATTGTGACTGGGGCACGGGCGCTGCCCCCGATGCGCAGCGGGCCGGGGCAGCGTTCGCGGCACATCATTGCCATCTGCTGCGCAGGGCCGAGAGCGCAGCTCGGCAGCGACGGGACAGCCCGGCGGCCAAAGGGGCTGCCAGGGCTGCCCGGACATCCTGTAAAGCCGCCTTCGCTACGTCCTTGCTTCACTTTCACCCTTCCCACGTCCACCCTGACGTGGCTGGACCTCCCTCTAAGTCTGGAAGACAAGCAGTCCGAAGGTGTGAAAGTGGATCTGGTAACTAATGCACAATCCAGCACCATGAACACAGCCTGAGTGGGAGCTCTGCCGCGAGTATCGTGAGCTACAGCCCGAGCCTTCTCTGGCAAGTGACACACACGCTACCTAGTTTCCAGCAGCTTTGACAGAAGGAAACCCTTGGATCAGGTTCCTCATGCAAAGTTACAAATGCTTTCTGGAGATGCGTTGTGCCTGAAAGTAATTTGCACACTTCGGAACCAAACGACAAGACCAAAGAATTTGGGAGTGACAATGGTTTTCTCTGACAGAGAAGTCTCTACTTCATCTTACAGAAATTCACCCGTATGTGGGTGAAACATCTGCTTCTGAAAGTGACTGAATATCCATATGATGTATGCAAAAGGAGCTTATGCCTCTTGAATACAAATGTAGTAAAGCACCTGTGAAAATGCTTTTTAAATCATAACCAGTATTTACTGAACTGACACAAACCACTTAAAATAATTTAGATAATAAGCACTATCAAAGAACACAAAATGAACTTACTAATACCCACAGAATAATGAGGGACAACTTGCTGACAGTATTGACACTCAACAAAATTTGGCCACCACAGTAGCTCACATAAACCATTCAACCCACAGACTTAGATTATGTATGAATTTTGCATGACTGCACATAGCTTTTGGTACATAGCAACTGGATATAACCTTGGGCACTTCTGGGAGAAGGACAAGTCCACCTCCAGTTTTCTCCCTCCCTATCTCAGATCCAGGTACTATTCAGGCTGAGGAGGCAGCTCCCAGAGGATGGTTGAACACCCCCATCCTGTGCCACAGAGCCATAAACTGGTGTTTGCTGGTTTATATATACTGCACACACTGAGCACTGCTCTGATACTTTAGAGAGACTGGGAATTGCTGCTCAATCTGTTTGGATCAGCTGAGTGTCTTCAAACAAGTAATTTCTCACCACCCCTCCAGCATCTCACTCCCTATCCCCCACAGAAATAGGGTAATAACAGCAACCTCGTTTGTGTAGCAGCTTGAGATTGTTATTTTTAAGAGGAAACTATTACTGCTGAAATTAAGTCTTTACAAACTTCACCACATATGTGAATAACAGTGATCCAGGAGCAATTTTCCAATCCATCTTCAGTGTTACTAATTAAAAAAAAAACTTTGTTGGACTCTGTTATAGACTATGAATGTTTTTTTCCAGGGCAGTCATCTCTGCTTCTTTACCCTTATCCTTTCGAGTCAGTTTTTCTCTCTCATTCACCACAGCCCCCCTAACAGTGCCACACTGGTTTATACTTGTTGCACCAGCCACTTCATGACCTCTCGCCTCAGCCTTCAGTAACGCTGAACTTCATTCAGCAACTTCATGAGCTCAATGACTGTGCTGTTACTCAGACACGCTCGGCTGGTACACGGAGAGGTGCTGAACAGAATATCGCTAAAACTCACAGAAACTTTCATTCTCCAAAGCATACGTAAGGCTCATACACAGCAACAATGCCCCAACACAACCAGCTGCTTTGATTTTTTTAAGGATTAAGAACACTTGTAAGAATAGGAGGGAAGGTTTATTTGCCATTGACCCCAAAGAGTCATTTTTGCTTTGGACTCATTCTTCGGGGTGTGCGGAAAAGGCACAGCACATCAGTACACAGCCCTCCAGAGTGAGTTGTACTCACCCTGCAACTAAAGGAAGAGGTTCTTAAAGCAAGGATCCTGTCACTTCTTTTTGGATAGAATCAAAAACTGGTTTTGCAGATGAAAAAATGCTAAATGTTCATAAATGCATTTAAAAACTGGGCAGAAGAACCCCTCCCATAATTCTCAGCTTTGACACTCCTCACATACTAACACTTTCTGACCTGAAGAATGACACACATTGCTGTGGTATTTTATCAGTACAAAGCATCGCGGGTAAAATTTTTTTGCAGGAACAATAAATTACAATAAATTACAAAAGTGGACACAGTATCTTTGTCCAAATGGAGATGGTTTAACTTCATGAGGCAATAAGCATCCAAAAGGCTCACAGAGGCACTGGCTACATATATGTTAGCAGGTATTATAGACACATAGAAACTGGTCTATAGACCAAAATTTAGTGCTGAGGATCTGTCATCCCTACTGTATGTATTTCAGATTTTTCTGTTTCTCTGTTTAAACTTCAGACCAGCTCTGCTTTGATGCCTTGTCCTGAAGCTCACTTGTACCTGGTGTACATTCAAGACTCCCTGAGCACATTCTCTAGTTTAATCTCATAAACAAAAAGCATCAATTTCCTGTTCATGTTCTGCTATTCAGCCAAAACCAACCAACGGGGACTGATTGGGAAATTCACTTCAGAGGAACACCCTGAGCTGAATTAAAAAATGAATATAGATGCACTTGTTGAGATACTTATTTTTTGTGGTCCATTAAGTCTTGACAAATGACCATATCTCAGTAATAACAACATGGAAGCTCATCGCAGGAATAGGATTTGAATTTTTGCTGTAGTTACATTAGACAATGACAGAACCCCTCAAGGACTTTAAGCATATATACACTGAATTGTTTCCTTCCAAAACCAGCTAAATTATTTTCAGACTGAGCTTAATCACAGCTTACCATCTCAGCAGGCACACTTCCACTGAAACTGGCTTGTTACCCTCTTTACAAAACCCTGTGATTTTTATTGTCGAAAAATATGCCAAATTTCCGTATTAGTCACTCACTGAATTATAGGGTATGGGACCCTGGACATGGCCAGCATACCAGGGACACCAGCATCCCTGAAAAAAACAGTGTTACTAATTTCAGCTGAAGGATGAGATCCTGCTCTTTCCCACATTCAGGATGATCTGGATGTAGAGGAGAGGACCCACACAGTAGCAACCCTCTCGCTCTAAGTGGAGCATAAACATCACTTAAGTTGCTTCTATTTTGTAGCTTTTCAGCTTCAAAGTCAAGTTAGCAAAATGGCTGTTGTCCTTGAAAGCATTACACAGAAGAAAATAAAAACTTAGGAAAAAATTGTAACAGGGTACAGAAATTCCTCCATAAACAACTATTGTGAATTTGTCCAAAAAAACCCTATTTTGATCATCACTACGATTTATAAACACCTGATTGCTCAGAGACATTATCTTGGCAGTGTCAACCCAGACTGCAGGCAAGCACCCAATATCATCAAAGTCACCACAGAAGTGTGTTAATTTGCAATACTGTGGAAAGGGCCTGCAGACAGGAAAAAGGATGAAAATCATAAAAAGGGGGACATCCTCTCATAAACCCAGATGTGGTCCCTCTGATCTCCCTGCTGAGGCACACTGACAAAACAGAGCAATGAAATTGCCACTTGTGCTGTTCTAGAAACACTCCTTCACCCTGGAAACTGGGAAATTTAAACAATATCAGATTTAGACCCTTTCACTCTCAAGAAACTAATCAACCTATTTTCTGCTTTATGCAACTTTTAATGTTAAAAAAAAGTTTAAACATTGTTTTAAAGGATGTTAAAGAAATAGTAGGAAACAACCAAAACAGCATTAATTACCTGTTACATTTCAACAGCTTGTGAACTACAAGGTCTTCAGTCAACTCCTGCAATTTTTTTTTTTTAAGTCAAACACTCAGGTTGTTATCCTCTGACACAAAGTAAAGATTTTACATTTTTTAATGGAAGAAATTAGTGCATTGTCTTCTTGCTATATGAAACATCCCTTTTGCTATCATTTCTTTCCCAAAGCTTCTAGTGAAAGTGGGAGCATTCCTTTCACATTTTCAAGATAGCACCTAAATTTTCATCTTACATGTTCCAATAAGGCAGTTAGCATAAAATATTTAGAAGCACCACAAGACACAATTGTATCAGGGGTAACTCATTGAGAACTGACAGTCTCAGACACATCTCTCAGACAGCCACTGTTCTTATTCTGTCCTTCACTGATGGAATTATGGTAAGGAAAGAGTTACAAAATGGGGAATGTGACAGGTGCAGGTTAAGATGGAGTCAAACTCAGATGAACTGATATTTTATTATTATTTTAATAAATACATAATCTAACTGCTTTACTTAGATAGATGCATTGGTTCCAGTGTAATTATTTCTATTTCTCATGGTTTTTGATGCTCTGTGAGAGTAAATCTCTATCATCTAAAGCCAATAGAAGAGCTAATCTTGACTGCCTATAAAAGGGAAGTACTGTACAACTGCTGAGACAAAGGGAAGAGTACCATTATTTCAAGTGGTGTTTGGTATAGTACAAAATTTTTACAACACTGAGGATATTCTCAGGAAGATGTGAGGCCAATTTTCTGACCAGATTTTTTTGTGTTGTTTCAAAATTAGGAGTACAAGAGCAAAAGAGGTACCAAAGGAAAAACAGCAAAGAAACAGTGCTTGAAATGTTATGGTGACACAATAAATTATCATGGCTGCAGCTTGCTGCCAGTGGGAATGAGGACAGACTTCCCTTTCCAATACTGTCAGAAAGCCTGTCTGGGGAAGATGCCCAACAGTGCCCAGCCCACATCACAGCCAACAGATTAATATAAGATGATCTTTCTGTTAAGGCTCTTTTTAGTAAACAGGCTCATCCAGAACAGGAGGTAAAGAAAAAATTTAAGAGCACAAATCTTCACCAGCTGCTTTGAAGAAAAAACTTATTTTCAACCATTTCAGCATAGCAGCTCCCAGGTAAAAGCAAAAAAGAAAAAATACCTCTAGAAATATTGCCAGAAACTACATAGGTGTACTCACTAGTCATTTTTCCAGGAAGTTTCATGCATGTAAGGCATTGCCTTTGAGACATTTGCCACAATAAAATTAAACACACCTGAAGATACTAGAAATTTCTCACATAAGAGCAAATTTTAAAACCTTAATTTTATCTCAGTCTGAATAGCCAGTCTACGGAAAAATTGCAGAAAATGCATTTCACAGTTCAAGAATACAGGATATTATTTTGAAGAGATGCATCATATTTTTTTGGATAGCCTTGTAATACATCTCAGTCCTCACTTTACCCAAAAGACTCGTTGTTGCAGTATGAGCAGCACATGTGATATACTCCATTTCTGCTGGAAGGTGAAAAATATGCTAGGATATATGTACAATCTTAGGAGAACATATTGAAAGTTATGTAAAAAGTATATTTTAAAACTCCACAATATAAATAGTCAATTAGCACCAGCACTAGGGAGTTTTTTTGTACTTCTGCTGCTCAGAGGTAACTTCCTCAGTAAAAAAAAAAAAACCTGCTAGTAGTTTGAATTGGGGTAACCAAATCCTACTCAGCAGGTCCTTTTAGATTTTCGGAATTCCAGGCCTAACATGAGGCATTAGAGCTAGGAAATCACCTCTTGAAATCCTTTCCTGAAGTGGAACCATGAGCTGAGTCTGCCAGGAAGAACTATAAGACTCACCTCCTCACTTCTGAGCAGACAGAATAAATGAAAACACAAATGAAAAGCATGAATTCATCCTTCCTATTTATATATACCAGCCCTGTAACCCACCTGCAAAAAATTAAATTCATGGAACACATAACAATGTAACCAACTTAGCATGCAGGAGATAAAATGGGGATGCAAGGTGACAATGGTGTTTCAAAGGGCAGAAGAAATTCAGAGTTTACCTCTGCAAAGAATATGTAACTCCATGTTCAGTATTGAGTCTTGACAATTTTAGTGTCACATATTTTATTTCTCTGTTTAAATGTGACTTCACATCTACCACACTTTTGTATGTGCATATAGAAACATGCATTAAAAAAATCCCAGGGAAAAAAGTGATAGTTGATGTAGAGCAATAATCCTCTGGCAGAACAGTTTACAGAAGATGACAGAAAGCAGGCAGCACAAGTAAACTTCTGGAGAAGATGCCATGGGAAAATGAGAAAGCATAGTCAAAGAAGATCAGATAATTAGGGCACAGTTATAATAAACACAACTGAATTACTAGATTTTAAAATAAATGTAGACTAGATCATAAACTTACAGGTGTTGTCAATGTACAGTAAAGTTGAAAGAAAAATCCTCCACGACTAAGGATGAGTGAGTTGTGTGATCAGTTAAAGAGCAATCTGAATTCAAAATAAACTTGTCCCCAAGACAAAAAATGGTACCTGTGAAGGGAAGAAAGAAGCAAATGTTATTGAACAAACAAACAAACAAACAAAAAACCAACAACAAAACACCCAACAAAACCAAACTCAGGGGGAAAAAAAAAAAGAGAAACAAACAAAAAACCCCCCCACCAAATAAGAATTCTATGGAGTTGAGCAGTAACAAGAAAAATGTTCTACAAAGTTAAAACTACAGGGAAGAAAACACAATCACTTTCTAAGAGGATCAAATGCTCAAACAGCATCAGTGTCAAGTGCTGAGAGTCATCAATCTTGCCACAAGAAAAAATGTGCCATGTACACTTATTAAATTCCCAACACTGCAGTGCAAAGCTGTAACACCTTTCACAGTATATTAACAGTATAACAACTGCCTCTAGAGAGGCTGGGAAGTTAAAAAAGCTAAAAATTAACATTTGAATTTTAAAGTTTGCTTGGGTAGCAACTGAGTACCATATTAAGACTTTAAATTAATGGGAGCAGTGATGTATACTAGATAAAACAGATTTATTTTATAACAACTATGCACAACAGAGGATGGCAAGCCCTGTCAGAACCCTGATAGTGACCCAGTATTTATCTTTTCATCATATACTTCTAATGGGGTCTCTTCGCCACTCTTGGCTTGGACTATATGATCTCCAGAAGTCACTTGCAACCATTCTGTGATTATTTCCCCAGCTGAAGGGGAAGAAAGATGACACTGACATATTTTAGGAAGCACATTGAGATTTATTAACTATACTAAAGAGATAATAACTCTGTGTTAATAATATTTTCATTAAATCGAAGACTGGATAAGCAGAAGAGTCTTAGTTATCCTGTAGTAAAAAAGTTATAGGGACACCAACGTTTGCACACAGCATTTGTGTGAGATTTTCATTTAGTTAAAACAACTTCTAAGATTACTATAGCTGAAAGGAGTTGAGAATAAAAAGAAACCCTCATTTGTTTCTTGTGTTTAAAGTTAAGTATTGTTTGCTCAACTTCCTTGAAATATTGCCTTGAGTATTTATATTTATTTCTTCTTGCAACAGATGAATAACACTTTGAGGAAAAAAACGTAAATCCAATGGTATCTGCAAACATTCTGACTAGCATCTGAAACAAATGCTATTGTATGACTAACCCCCTACTTTGTTTATTCCCTTTAAAGAAAAAGCAGGAATTCAGTTTTAGTTTTCCTAATTACAAAATACACTTACCATATATTGTTGACTATTAGGTGCTTGTGCTACTTACCTGCAAAACAAATCAAACAAACAGAGAGTTACTTCACAGCACAATAAACTACGTAGGAGAGTGGATATAATTTAGGTGGGTTGATGATCATCCCTTTTTTGAATAGCAGAGTTCGATGAAAGAATGGAGTGAACCCAAGGATCCAGGAAAAAAAAATTAAGAACTCCACCTGGAATACTGATGATGTAAGAGGAAAGCTCAGTCTCAGCAAAAGCACTTCATTACTTGAACGTCACTGTCCCCAGGGTGAAGGGAAAAGTGCCAAAACTAAAACTTGCTTGCTCTGACTCTCAGAATTGCTTCTGTCCCACCTAAGATGAGCATCTGTTACATGGGGTACAAGCTTTTTATGGGGTACTGTCTTCAGCATATTTGTTTTCCAGACCAACTTCACAGGAACCATGAACCAATATTGTTTATCTTACACAGAATTTCACAACTTAAATGAATTTATTAGCAAACCCAACTGAGGCCTGTACAAGCTCACTGAGAGTTGAGCAAGAATAGGTCTGTTACTGCATTTGACATTGCTGTGTCTTGGCCTCATTTTTCTTCTAAAAAACTTTTCTTCTTCTGAAAACTATAAACATCAATTAAACTATAAGCATCTGTTACTATCTCTCTATCAAAGGTGACAAAATGTCAAGGTTTCAAGTTATTAATAGCAGTATCTTTAATCAAACAGTGATAGAAATATTGGTTAGAAAGAGCCTTTGGACATCATCTACTCCAACTTTCGTTATTGGGAGTGCACAAAATTAGATCAATTCTTGATTTTAGGGTCCTTTGAAATAGAAATTTCAAACACGAATTTCAATAAAGGAACAACGCATGTTTAATGGATAAAATATTTTGATTAAACAGTTTTCGGTATGTATTACAGTCAGACACTGCATATTTTTATAGCAGAAACACCATTATTGCGGTACTTGGAGATACAAAGGTTTGAAGTTAATAGAGTTAACAGCTTGCTCATTCAAACACCAATTTTGCAGGAAATACTCTTTGGTATGCAGCATCTTTGACACTATTATACCAAATACATGTTATTTATCCCTTGAATCGTAAAACGTATACGAATATGACAATTTTTAAATAATCCATACCATATCAAATTCATGCTTTTACTAAATATACACGATGTCTAAATTCTAAATTCATAGACCCATTCTGCATTCATATTGGGTTCCTGGCAGCTTCCATAACAGAGAAGTCTGACAAATTCATTTAAAAGTATCATCTCTTATAATCCACCATGACAATGATGTCTTTTGCTTTGAAGATTTAAAATAAAATTAAAATTTTAACAATAAAACTTGTCAAAACCAAAATATTTATACTGGGAAGAAAAATAAATAAATAAAATCGGGTATGAAGGCAGAAGAAACAGTAGAGCCTTAAAAATGGCAAGAAATTCTCTCTAACAATTTTGCCACTGATAATACCATAACCTTTGTTAAATGCATCTCAGCTCAAAATTTGAAACAGGTCTCGTGTACAGTCAAGATGAATCTATGTTCTTCTTTTAAGCCAAGTTTGTTAATCAACCATGCTAGAGAGCATAGGAAAACAATCTTTAGATTCCTGACTATCAGGAACAGTTACTTTTCATATCTTGAATTCCCCATGTGATGTAAGGATATTAATACAATACACTATTCACAACATAATGACATGCTATAATTATCTCCATGGATGCCAGAAACAATTTTGACCATTGTGATAGACTGGGTACTATCCAAAAGAAACAAACCCAGTACAGATTTTAAAATATGTGGGTGCAAGTGCACTATACTTTGATCACACTGACAAAGAACTTGAAGAAAGCCAAGGGCAGCTGGGGCTGAGAAAGGATGATGCCAATTTAAACTTTAAGATTGACAGCTCTGTTTAGGATAAGGAAAGCTGAGTGGATGTTATTCAGCAAGGGAAAATCACTGTGGAGGAAGAGATGATGTAGGAGTAATATATTAAAAATAAATATGGAACTTGAGGGCATGTTTACTGTAAAGCAAGCCAAATGCTTTGCTAAAAAATGTGGCCGTTGTGGTCTTTTGAAACTATTACCATAATTTTTTTTCTCCCCTTGAGCTAAGTTCCTAAGCAGACATTAAAATATTTGTAAATGGTAATTAGTATTCAGAAACACATTTTAGCACGAGAAATAGAAATGTGCCCTGAGGAGCTCAGCCTTGCTGCCCTGGGACAAGTCTGTCCCCAGTACCAAACCCAGGCAAACAGCTTCCCAAAGCCTCGTGCTGCCATGGCTCCAGGGGCACAGAGTGACACCAGTGCCCACTCCTGCATTTGTGAACCCCGGAAAGGCCAAGAAAAATGACAGCAAGTGACAGTGAAGGCTCTGGGTGGCACAGACACACAGGTCTGCCACTCTGGTGATAGGAGTGATAAGCACTGCTTGAGTCTTCAAGAATCTTGAAAAATCTGAACTTGCAAACCAGTTGGAGGGAAGGAAAAGTGGGTAAACAAAGCTTCTCCAATTAAAGTCAGCTCTGGGAGCAAACATAATTTCCCAGGAGATCCAGCTCCAGTGTTTGCACAGGTCTGTTCTCACATGCTGCTTGTAATAATAATTCTCACGCAGGGTGCACTGCTTTAAGGAAGAACCAAGAGACCCTTCAAATTTTACACATCTTCTCCAACAAAAAGCTGACTGGAACTTCTGCATCTGCTCCTATTCAGGACAAGCAATTAAGTACATGTGGTTTGGCTCTGCAACCTTCCCAGACCTGCATTTTCATAGCACTTCATGCCCCGTTCTTCACTCCTGCACATTGGACAAGTCCTGCTTCAAGCTGGCCACAGAAACAAGGCCAGGAGAATTTCCCATTCCAAAAAATCCATTGATATAACAGTTGCTGCCTTCACATGACGACAGTAAAATTGCACCCACAGTGCAATCTGATGCCATGGCCCCAAGGATCACTTAAAACTACTGACTTGAATCCTACCATGCACATTTTTTCTCCAGGAAGGAGAAATATAACACTCTCAATGATTTATAAAGAGCTGTTGAAAAGCCTTTGCCAGCCTCAGGAAAAGCTGGCTTTACTGTGTTTGGATGGAAGGGGAAAACAACACAAAAACTGCTACGAGATATGAGGATGTGTTTCCAGTGAACAGGCTGTGATTCATTTGTTACTCGTAGGAAATTACTTTACTCACATTTTGCACAGGCATGGCAAACCTGCACAGCTACAGATTTCTAAACTCACCAAGGAAGGTCTCCAGCTTCCAGGTTTTTACACATACATGTTGTTCACACCAACAATGTCAATGTCCACTGAGGCAAAAAGGAAGAGTCATTTCTGTTTGCATGATAATTGATATCTCTAGAAAAACTTTCCCTAAAAAGAGTAAGGAGCATCCCTATAGCTCTCCTTCAAAATTCCTACTGTCTTCTACTGTAATCCCAATAGAAATCTGCAATATTTGGGCTTTACCAAAAATTTCTTATTAAAACTAACACTCTCCTTTGGGCCCAGAAGAGATCACATGAACTGGTTTCTTCCACCTACACTCAGATAAAAGGATTTATTTATTTGGACAACAAATAAAAATAATGTTAAATTCTGTTTTAGTATATATTTCTGCAATGCATATGTTATTTCTCTGATAGGACTGTATTTCTGCTTCCCAAACATACCCTGCCCCCCCCACGATATATGTGCTATAACTGATCTACTGGGCCAAATCTAAGTTTAATACACATTAATAAAATCTATCGCCTAAAAGGTTTTATTCACTTCCTAAAAATAGTGCTCCAGCTTTCAAAAGCATTTAAGGTGTAACTTCAAAGACATTACACATTGACTTAATCAAAAGCATGTTGAACCCAAAATTTGGATCAAGTTTTTGGTGCTCAAAAAAAGCATTTCTAAGCGTATTTCTTTGAACTCAAATATATTTAATTCCTTTATGGAGCTATGTCTTAAAAAAAAATTTCAGAAATAATAATTACAAAACCTTTAATTAAATAGTTTCTAAAAAAGAAATTTTAATGAACTTGCATTCACAAAGTTAGTGTTCTAGTATGAATCGGAACTTTATTTCTTATCAAAGAATATTATTCACATCATTTTCTTTATCCATAAAATGTGAACAGCAACTGTTATTCAACTATTGCATAACTATTGTTATTCTACTAAAAAAAGGCTTCTATAAAACCTAATGACTTTTGGAATCAAGAGTATTAAAAATAAAAAATTGTTTTAAAATTAAATGTAGATCTTGGTGTAGTCTCATTATACTCCAACACTTACCATAACAATGCACTTCATTTATTTTCTAAAAAATCCTAACATTTCTTGAAGTTACGGGGAAAATTCTTATTCAAACAATCATTCCATACTCTTGGAATTCTTACTCAAACAATCATTAAGTTTTGCTGGACCAAGGACTGTAGATTTTGTAGATTCAAAAACCTGGACAGGGAAATTTCTCCTGCCAACAGATCTTTATGTAATACATTGATTTCTCTTACAGATCTGACTTCATCTGGCTAAGTTCTCAGGTGGGTTGCAACAATTATTACTGAATATACAAACTCAGTTGATTAGCTTTAAATAATCTGCATCTCTTCCCTATAAACAAGTTGTTTCCCTCATTGTTGAAAGGTATTGGTATCAGGATGAAAGCTGGTACATGAAAGCTGCAGCATGGTTGATCACCTTGCTTTCAGCTTTTCCCAGTATGGTGATGGAAAAGATCCAGATTTTATTTTCAAAAACACTCCTTTCTCCAAACATCAAACACTCATTCATGTTACCAGCACAGAAACTACTTAGAAACAGCCACAATAATAGCTGTGATCATACATGCAATTATCCACTACAAGAAATTGATGAATATTTTGTTCCAGAAGCTGGCAAATTTGCATGGATTTATCGAATCTGTGCTTTGGATAAAGTCATTCATCCTAGCAAATAATCTCAGAAGCTCAGTGGTCAGCAGGGTTGAAAGTCTGGGCTTGTGCTAAAAGGCAACATTTCAAATGCAGTAGATATACCATTATTTTTAGCTTTGGACATTAATAGAAACTCTGAGTGACACAAAATACAGTAATGCTGAGCTTTGCTAGGCAAAACCTCATCTAAACCAACACAGTGGGGGTTCGTACAGCTTAGTCTGCAGTTCCATGAACTCAGTGTAAATACTCCTATGGATCAATCTAGTTCAAAGACTTTTCTGGTCTAAAAACTTAGACCAGAGACTTAGTGACACTGCAGTCACTGCCAGTGACTGACCTTGATGCAAACATCAGCTGATTATCCGGCAGACATCCCCTTTTTGAGTTGCATATGCCTCTCCAAACCATTCATCATTCCATCTCTCATCAGCATGGCTATTTTCTGCTCTCTATTTTTTGAATTTTAAATACTGGAATAGAAACTATTATTTTGATAACTTCCTTAATACTTTTCTCTTAAATATCTTTTAATATTTCCATTATTTTCCTTATTTTGAACTCAAATGTCATTCCTTGCCTCTTAGTATTTGCTTATTGATATTTCTGCATTCTGCCTAAGCCCTCTCACTGTCACACATACATTTAACACTAATCTGTTATTTTCCAGTGAAATATCTGTTCCATCAATTCTCTCATATTACTCTATTCCATTTATGGTCACTAAATACATAACAATCTTAAAGTTAAATATAAAATATAGAAATGCAGCAACTGTGGAGAATTTCAAGTCATGACTTCATAATCACAAATACTAGAACCAGCTTTTAGATGGAATTCACATTAATTTAGTTTGCTTCGCCAACAGGCTATCCAAAACAAAACTCTTAAGTGGATTAAAAAGTACTAGCTAAGCTTTCAATTGCATAAATTGGCTTAAATTGCTTCTAAGGGCATAAAATAATGCCAAATAAATCATACAATTGAAAAATAATCAGCTACTATTCTAAGAAAATGTCTGGTTTTGTTTAGCCATGGAAAAATACTCTGAGCTGGAATGCACAGGGACCCAGCATACACACTGAGTACACATCGTTCTCTCTCTTTCAGAAATGTCTCTCTTATGGGCTGACGTATTCTCATCTTGGACATCCTCAGCAGAAATGCACATACAAAGGTGATGCCCAGTCAACTGAAACATCAGCAAAGTCCTTAGTCTAATGTGGGCTCCCTGTGACCTTTCCATGATGTGTCAAGCCTTTCCACATGCACGCAAGGTGCAAGCACTGGGGAGCACCTGGGATTTGCCAAGCAAACTGCAGACACGCTGTTACTCCTGTCCATGTGCTCAGGAAATAACAGGGCATGACAGGAGCAACCAAAACGCTGCCAGATGTACTGAAACGCCAGGCAAATTACTCCTGAGCACAGTGTCTACCCTGAAAAACACAAATGGCACATTGAGCAAAAGGCTGCCCCCGCAGACTCCCATGTCAAAATCAGTTTGGTTTTGTTTCTGTTTCATGTATTTTTACAACTGCTCCTTCTGAAGGCTGCTCCAAGGCCTCACCATGTTCTTACTTAAAACATTTTTCTAATTAACAGTCTTCATCTATTCCTTCCCATTATACCTATTAGTGGTAATAAAGTTACAGAGAGCAGTAAGATGCCTTTCAAAGTCTTCCTTTGACTTCTCTGAACAACCAAACTCTTTTATTCCTCCCTATTCTCCATAATCAATCATTTTCATAGCCCTGCTTTGGACCTGCTCCACTTCAATTTCATCAATAGCAGGAGTTGAGCTACATTTAAAAACCATCTCTGGAAATTCTTGAGCCAATAACTTTCAAGAATATGTTTGCCTTTTTTTTGTCAGCATGTCACTAGTGGCTGGTGGTGGTGGTTGATGCTGTACATACTGGTCAGTCGTTTCCAGACTGGTGGAAATCTCCAGAAATGGTGGCTCACGCTCCATAAGCAGCTCTTGTTATCTCTCCCCAGCCACTGCAATACAGTTCTGTTGATCAAGGTTTTTTAAGACAAGGTGGTCAAATATTGAAACAGCTTGCCCAGAGGAGTTCTCCCTCCTTGGAGATAGCAGAACTCCCTCCCTGGAGGTAGTCAAGATGTGTGTGGACACAGCCCTGACACAGAAACCTGATCTAATCAGATCTGCTTTAGACTGTACTAGATGACCTCCTGGAGGTCTCTTCCAACTTAAGTTATTCTAGAGTCTTTTTATTCTAGTGACTTGACCAGCCAGTTTCTTAAGACTGATCAACAGTTATTATAGATAAGGTACCTACATTTCACCTACTTTGCAAGATTTAAACCAGTACTGCAATTTAATTTTATCCTCATTTTTCCTAGCTGCATCAATAAAGATATTGTTTTCATTTGCTGTAGGCTTTTTGTCCACTTCTTAAGATCTATTTTGAAAGTGGTTATTCATTCAACTAGATCTGGAGTCTTTCTTTACCCTTCTTCCCAAGAAAGACAAGAATAATTTAGGTTTTCCTACAGGTTTTGTACCTCTGACCTATGGAGTTCTAGCCTGACCCAACATTCAGTTTCTGAGCTCACTGCTGCAGCTATCAATATGAATGAGACTCCTTTAAGTTGATGCTTTCAAAGTTAGAAGATAAAACAAATTAAATACCTACTTTTGTCCATTCAATCAATAAATTTAAGTAGCATTACAGGGAGTCTCTTCACAGACATCATTTTGGCATGCCTAAGTCTAGCCCAACAGAGCACAATCTGCTGGTACAGGGGCTATTATATAAAGAAATGTCATATATCATGAAATAACTGGGTTCAACCATCATTCTCCAATATAAAATTAATAGCTAATACAGCATGGCTGTTGTGCATCTTATTGTGTGGCTGTGAGTCAGAGTCATATTCAAAGAATATAAACATCAGAATTCATTTTGCAGTATTTATGATGCAATGGATGAACACAGGTGTTTGCTGAGCAATGATGAATGATGAGACTAAAAATCAGACATCTGCACTGAGTAACACGAATAATTCAACTCCTGTTTGCTCCTCAAGAAGCACAGAGGATATGCACCTTTAAGAAGCACCTGCAAGTGCTTAACTGTATCAGCTGTCAGGTGCACGTCTCCCCTCAACAATCTGCAGGAGGGAGACTTGAATTATTTCTGCTCAATTAATCACATTTTAGCAAGCATGGAACTCTGTAGTCCACTAACAGCATAACACCATTAAAACCCACACACAGCTTTCACCTTAACCTTTCAGGCCAAGAAGCTAACCATTCCTGGAGGCAAAAGAGCCTGGTCTTGCTATGGAGTCAATAAACCCCCTGTTTTCACAGGACATGGCCAGTTTGGCTACAAAGGTAATTCCCTGCTCACAGGTGGGTATCATACAGAAATACCAGCAATAAAGATTACTTCAGCTTGTAATCAGTGCTGTGGGAGTTAGCACTAGCTGGTAAGAACCTGGTATCTTCTCTTCTCAGCTCTCTCCAAGTACACTTTCAACAACTAGGAGAGCTGGCTCTCATATTTATGCTTTCTGCTGTAATCCTAAACTATCTGGAGCCCTTCAATACTTCACTTGACTTCATTCTATTCTGCTAATTTACTTGCTCTGGCTCTTTCAAGTCCTGAGAGCGCACACTTAATATCTCAAATAGAGCTCTTTGAGATCATGCTGCCAAAATAGATGCACATACTTACAGCTTGAAGCAAAAGGGTATCTAACACAAACCCCCTAATAAAAAAAAAAAGCACAAGGCAGGCAGTGCTTTCTTGCTGACAAACGTGTAAGACGTGTAAGACAATGTAGCAGACACACTTTAGAAATGCAGGTGGGCTTTTATTCCTGGCAGTGCAATGAGAGAGGTAATTCCAGATGTGGGGAAAACAACACCCCTCAAAAAGGGATTTGCAATGATATAGCACAGAGGAAGCCTGGAGCAAACTGGCACCATCTAGAAAGCTGGAAGAGAGCCAAACAAATTATGGCCCAGGCTCTTTGGAGCCCTGTTCCCCCCTTCAGTGGGAACTGCACAGGAAAAGGATGATTGTGAGAGGGTAGATGACAGGTATAGCCTTCACTGCACATGGAAAAGGGTGTAAATTACAATCCCTTGTGCATACAGAGGCAAAGCAAGGTTCACAATGCCTTATTATATTAAGCCACATTATGAAAATGACTGTTTACGTTGGTTCATTAATGTTTGTACAGGGCTGTGAACACGCAGAGGGGTAAGTATCAGCACAGGCATCAGCATGGTATCTCAACTTGACAAGTTCATGAGTGTTGTAACAAAAGAAAATACACTTTACTCATAACAATTATTGCCCACGAAACATGGTGTTTAGCATACTGTCTCTACATAATTTCTGACCACATAGAAAATGGTATCATTAGTGTGTAATGTTATACTGAGTAATTTATTCTTCCAAATGACAAAATGTGTGCAATCATTAATAAATTAACAAATTCTACCCATTAACTCACACATTTGGCACTGCAAGGCTATGTAAGTTCTGTGTTGTTAAAACACCTTTAGTCAGATTTAGTACAATGTTGTACTGTCTGGTAAAAGGAAGGTTACTTCTCAGCTTTCTATTTTTTCTTTGTCTTTTAATTCTTTTGTAACTCTAGCAGACCTCAAATCAACATAAGGTTTTAGGATTAAGTGCTGAGATCTATTGCCCGAGTTGAATACCTCAGCATCTCAGAAAGTCGGTTTTGTTAGGATGCCAGCTGGAGCAGTAAACACTGTTAACAGAGGAAATATCTGTTCTCTTTGCTGGGTAAAAGAGTGAAAGCAAGAGGGACTGCAAATGAATCTCCTCCCCCAACCTCTGTGCCCTTCAGGGCAGGCCTTTTCCTCCAGACAGGCTTTCAGCTGAGCAATACCTGCTCATTTCCTGGGTCAAAGCAAATTCTCCAAGGCCTTTCTTGGTGCCCTTTCATATATATCTCTGCCATCCCCAAAGGCTGTCTGTGTCTCTCTGCTCTCCTGGCTGCAGAGGCAGAACTCACCATGTCAACTTGTCAGCTCTGCTCCAGCAGCCTCTCCTCCACAGGCTTTGGGAAAGAGCAGCCTGCCCTGTGCCCCAAAGGCATCTGCTTTTGGGGTCACAGGGGCCAGGGCAGGCTTCCCCTCCCCTTAGCTACAGCCTGTTAGAGGAGCATGTGGCAGGAAGGGAACTGTTAAACTGCAAGCAGGTTAATAATGAAAAACCCCTTGAAGACCGGGGTTGAGGCCAATCTCACTTAATACTAGTATTAATGACTGGCACAAAAATATAAAAACAAACAAATAAATTCCCTGAGACCTGAATGTCTGGAGGGAGGACGAGGGGTTCACATAGCAGGGGCTGGATTATCTGGAAGGGTAATAGAAATGGGATGAAATTGAATAGGCGTGTGCAAGGTCAGATGCTTTGGGACTAATAACAAGACTTTCTGCTATAAACCGTGAGGTTGTCAGATGGAGGAACCATGTAGGGAGAAGTATATTTGTAGAATGTGGGATGTCTGCAAATCATCAGCCATGAAAAGAGTAAACACATCAGGTGATGTATACTCAGAAGAGTAAAGAAAGATTAATTTTCCTTGTAAATGCCCTTTTGAGAGCTCCTCCTTTGAGATACTATAGACAATGCCAACCATGTTGGAAAGAGTCCTTCCAGCCAAAACAGCCCCAGAAATGGGCTTCAAAACCAGCAAGATAATGTTCCAATGCAGCAGGACTGAACAACCTGACTTCTTACTCTAGCAAGACCAGGACAGGATAGCATTCCTATATGGTCATTTACCAGGCAAATTAAACAGTCCAAATGGACAGTTAAAAGAGTCTATTTGCTAAAATGAAGCTAAAAGACACACAGGTGTAGATTTTAAAAGAAGATAAGAAAAAATGAGTCTAGCAGAGAGTTTTGGAAGTGCCTTATCTTAGATGGGGTTTGAAAAGTTCAGAAAAAAGTGAAGGTCAGAGGATCAAATGATGAAACAGGACTTCATTTATAGTAGAAAAATTACTTCCTATGTGATACATATTTGCACCAGATTGTTTTCCAAAACTTTGCTCTGTGCTTCTCTGCAGCACACCTTCACAAAAATTGTTTACTTTTTTTAGCATTGCTGAATAGCGGTGGCAATATTTTTCCCCTCCATTTCTTGCAAAAGTGCCAATAGCTTTTTTACTTTTCACACTAATGCTGTAACACTGCATCTCTCAAACACCTGAAGGCACATCTGACATCTTCTACCTGCTGTACTCCACAGAACCTCTTTGCAACAAGTAAAATGTGTAAAATGTGAAGTAAATGGGAATGGGAACTAAAATGTTCCCATTCTGCCTTGCTCCAGCTGCCTCCCCTCAGCTGATTGGTATTATTTTTGTGATTTCTAAGAGTATGGTGCATTCCTTCAAATCTGTGCTGTCACACTTCCCTAGCCTACAATGAGCCACCTGTAAGAAATACATCATCTGCACTGCTTCCTCCACCCAAATGCCATTGCAGATCCATCCCTTCCCATTAAACAAGACCACTTGCTGTAGAGCAGCCTTGTCCTTAGCCTTGCACCTCAGTAACTGCCCATGGGTTATCCTCAGAGAGAAGAAGCATACAAAATACAAATCAGACTGCCAGAGAGACTAAATCCTGTGAAAGAAAAAATCTGCAACAAGGAGGCCTGAAAAAGTTGAATAAATAAGGCAGCAGCAAGTATTTTGAAGAATGTGTTAAAGGAATTAAAAAAAAAAGTGGAATAGAAGAGTTTTCCTGATCTCAAGTTCTAAAAGCACCAGAGACACACACAGCTCCTCAGAGCTCTCCCTGTGCCTGAGAGTGATTTCAGGAAGCCAGAAACATCTCATCAATGGTGCTAAGAAAAGTGGAAATGTATTCTGTGTTTTCCTTGACTAGACACACACACTACAGAAACAGCTGCTGGAGAAGGACAGCCAACAGCTCAGAGCTCCAGCTAGGATAGTTAGCAGAAGGAGCAGAGAAGTAGTTGTATTGAATGGGCAGAAAATGAAGGCCTTCCCTCAGAGGGATGTGTCCACCATCCTCTGATAATAAACAGCAAAGACATTTCTTGAGAGAGCTGTTTGCTGTTGAAAATTTTAATTTCATCAGATTAGGTTTGGTAAACATATATACAGAATAAAAACAAGAACATTTTTGTCAATTTGAACAACACTGAACTTGAAATATTTCTATGCCCCTAAACCAGAATATTACAGAATGCTAATTTTTCCAAGTGGAAGGACAGAAAATTCAAAAATGTTCAGCTCTCCTGGGGAATGGAAATTCCAGTTTCTAGTCAGCTTTTTCAGGTGTCACTGACAAAAGTAGGCTGTGGATTGTCCCCATGCTTTAGGTTTGCTTTAAGTGGGCTCACAGTATTTTTGCCTTTCACTGGGGCAAAAAAATGCATTTTTTATGTAACTAATAGCAGCACTGACCTCTTCTGTTGCACCTTTTCAGGCCAGCTTTATTTTGTAGGCTGGAGATAAATGGTCCCTTCTTAAAAGTTAGGTGCCAACTGCTAAGCCATGAATTTAAATAAACAAAAAGACATTTACAGACCACAACCCAGAAGCATGATCAGTTCCTCCTGACTCTATATCTATTAACTAGACTTCACTTTTCCAACAGCCTCAGACTCAAGCCCAGTGCTCAAAGCTGCATCTAATTTTTAAGTAAAACAAGCAAAAGTTTGATTTCTCTGGCTCCTTCTGTTAAAGAGCAAAGATCTTTTCCACCTGCTCTAGGAGAACCACTTAAAAATTCCAAAGGCCTTAAATATTTCAATATAAATGAGCTCCAAAAAAAGTTCAAGAGAAACAATTTTCTCACTTTCCATATTAAAATCAGTCTTTCACGATGACTGCACATTAGAAAACTGCAATTGTTGCCAACATGAAAACTACACTTAGATCACAACATGAATTAATGAGCTTGCTTTTCACCTTTATCTCCCCCTTCTTCAATGCTTTCCTCCCTCTCCCAAATAAATGAGCCATGTTCCTAATAAAGTGCTTGAAAGGAAGGCTGGGAAATTCAATAATAAAAAGCGTTCTGAAATTAAGTTTCTGGCACTGCTTTAAAAAAAAGAAATTGTTATTACTTGGTCCTTTGCTTTTCCCCAAAGCAAATTTCAGTCCTTTGAGGACCGCACAAATATAAAGCAGATAATTTACAAACCTTTTATTTGACAATTTGCCTGGTCCAAATAATCAAATATAATAGGAATTGCCAACCGAATATTTAAAGATTCTAGTATAGGAGAAGAAACTGCACATTGCAGAAAAAGAAAGTCTCTGTCTAAACTATCAAATACTAGACTTTCAATGGGGAACAAATTGTTGAGCATGTTAATGTTCATAGGAAATAGAAGGGAGCATTAAGAAGTGAAAACCCAATGACAGTTGCTAGAGTTCTTATCACATAATAAATTTCCTAATCTCAGCTCTTTTGCATTTCCTGCACTGAAGATGACAAAGAGGAAGATACCACATTTGCCTTATTTAAGTCCAAAACCAGAAATGAGAAAATATTTTGTGAAGCAAACCCAGACTTTTCATCTGCTCATGTCTTATTAAAAGAAGTTATCAACATAATCCTGACAATTTAGGAAACTAAAAACTGGCAACTAAATTGGTAAAAACTTAATCAGGAAAACAAATGCAAGGCAATTTCTCTAATTCTGCATCAGCTATAATGTTTTCAGGCTCTTTCTTACATAGCTCTCAAAGAGCATGAAAATGTGTGAATGTGTATGAAAATGAGGCTCCACTGAATTTTCTAGGAATTTTCCTGTTGCATTGGGTTAGGACTGTGCAATAATGCAATACATAATTCTGTAGAATCATTTAGCAAAGGACCTACAGGCTAAACTAAGAGGATCTGATATTGACATACACATCATGGCCACCTTCCTTGTAAAATAAAAATCAGCCAAGAAATTGAATTTGGAGTTTCAAGCTGAAAATCTGTTAGGTCGTGTGCAAGTTTAAGTTTAGACAGATTAAAATTTTGAAACTATGTAAATGACACCTTGACATTTACAGGCAGGGAGCTCATCAAACTATTAATTTTTCACTGAGAAGAGTTGAGAAGAGGCATACATGTATCAGAAGCAGGCAGCTGGCATTAACATCCATTCCGTGATTAGTATGTTGTCTATCCAACAACAGCAAAGCATTCTGATGGATCAAAGCTACAAATTCTATGCCATTTTTCACATGCTCAGAAAATTCTGCTGGAAATTGTGTTTTAAAGTGGCCATAATTTTCAAAATACTATGAATAATTTCTAAACAGCTTCTTCCAAGTTTAGAAGAAGAAATGATGGATGAACAGTTATTCTTCAACACCTACTTTAAATAAAATTAGAGACTATATAAGTGAAACTTTGACCCTATGAAATATAAAGAGAAATTACATATGCCAGAATTTAAGATTTAAATTCAAGCACTACTTCAGCCTTAACTACTAGATAATTTATATGATGTAAATCATTGATGCAAAATAATACCTGTTTTATTATTTTACCTTAACTCTAAAACTTCTAATCACAATTACGCAGAAAGTTCAGCAATGAAATATGTGTAACTAGTGTTACTGAAACATTCCATATAATCTTGATTCTATATTGATTTATCTCTTACATACAGATTTGTGAAAAATATACATAAAATATTTTATTTGTGGAACTGTCTCCAATAGTAATATTAAAAGAAGAAATCTATGAAGGCTTACAGAAACCTCTTTTTCTCCCACAGGAAATGTCTAGATCTTCTGAAGAACTACCAAGAATAAGATTTTTGCCATAGGATTTCTGATTCAGCTACAAATAAGTTGCTATGACATGGCTGGACTACTCTCTGTGCTTTGAGATTTACAGGAGGCTTAGAAACAAAACCCCATCGCCACATTAAGCATTTTAAATGTAGAATGGTTAAAAAGCATCTTCTCCCTTACAAGAGCAATGTGGAAAAGTTCTTCCATGCCACCACTGCTGGCATACCTAAGGCTGAGGTGGGGCTGGAGGTATCCAAGCCTCACTTGCTCCTGCAAATGCCTCTTTCAGCAAGATCTGTTAGCACAGGCTCTTGGCTGTCTCCTGTCTTGCAAGCAGTGTAAAGCACTTCCAAAATCTTGTGTCTTTTAAACAGCACAGAAGACACTGGCTTAGCTTAATTAAAGCAGGTCCCCCTGGTAAAAGGTCAGGTTATGCCCTTAAAAGGTTAAATTATGCCACATAATCAAATTAGGTTTTGCTGTGGATAGGCACAACTAAAACTGCTTGGTTTTTTCCTTATGAATAGGAATTGCATATTTATACCAAGAGCAAAAAGAGCTCAGTAAAAACCGACAAAGTATGTATAATCCTTGGATGAATTAGAAAAGCTAGAATCCATAAGCAACTCTAAGAAGGATTCCCAAGTGCAGAATCTCATCCTGAATGATGCTACTTTTCAGAGGTGAAAAGGGAGCAGAGAGATTATCCCTCTACATCTTGTTCATGCCTGGTGTAAAATAAAGTGGAGTTTTCTGAAAAAACAAACAAGCAAACAAACAACAAATTAAACCATGTAGCTTATGGATTCACTATAGAGCTGAGCCAACTGTGCTGGGAGGAGAGATGCTCTGCTCCTGAAAAGGAAACATTCATGGCTTTGAGAACCAAGGGGAACAAAGCTTTTATGTACCCTTACAGAGGAACAATTAGCAGGGACCTTCTGCTTTACTCAGCTGAAAATGTCAGAAAATGGCCTTCTCTAGTTTTAGAGTGCATTCAGAAGCAAGTAACCAAATAAAAATACATCGTACAGTAGATTCCACATTTCTGGAGCCTGCTTCTGATATTCTTTATAGGACTGACAAGAAGGGTTTGGCTAAGAGCCATATCTGGTCTTTCATTAACAACAGGCTGCATTTCACTTGAGAAGACACGCCACTCTACCACACATTACCTGCTTTGACAGCACCACAGAAGTCTGGGAGAAGTGGTACTTGCCCTTACAACATCATTTGAAGGATCCTCAACAGACGTCAAGCAAGGACACACACTGAGGGCATGGAAAAGCCACCAGGACACAGCTTTGACACTGATGGCCCCGAAGGGGGTGGGCACCACACAGTGGGTTGTACATCCCAGTGCCAGGGAGGACAGCAGCTTCCTGGGTCTCTGTGTGTCTTAGTGCCACTCTACAGGGGTGGCTCACCACAGCTCAGCACCCCTCCACCTACTGCACCATTCCTTTCAGTGTTACTGTCCTACAGGATTACTTTTAAATTGCAGACCTCAAACTAACCTGGAAAGTTAAATCCCCTGGAGAGTGAGTGCAAATAGGATTACTTGTAACTCCCACTTTTCACCCAGCTGCACCACCGTGGCTTCTCTGACCTCTGCAGTGGAACAGAAATTACACAGCAGAACATCAAAGGATTTTGGGGAGTTATTTTGCTTTTTCCTCCCAAGAGAATGGAAGTCAGAGGTAAGAAACACTACTTATTAATATTTTTATTCTGACTGTACAATTCCCTCTCTCTTCTGGCTTGTACCATTTCACTGCTGCTGCTGACTGAGGTCTGTGCCACACCTCCCCACAGAGGGAACAGCACATATGATCCAGCCTGGCAAAGACTACCCTCCCCTTGGACACTCATACCCCTCACTCAGCTCAACAGCGCTGTCTTCTGCAACACCGGTTTTCATCCTCATCCCCATCCTGCAGCAGGAGCAGTGCCATCCCTTAATCTATAGTGCAATAAAAATAAGTGCTGCTCACGCTGTTGCAAAGTCCCCAGGCAGCTCTGCCTGGGAGTTTTTTACTACACTGACTGATTGGAGTTTTCATTGCCTTCCTGGCCCCTCAGACACCAGTACCTCAGAGGATTATCCTTCTGCTCTTTCAAGCAATAATAGTGAGTTTCTGGGTAAGCAAAAATGTAATACTTCAGGGTGAAAGAGAAAATTTTTAAACAGAAAGTTACTTCATTTGACTGAAATTGATGGGATAGCCTTTTGTCAGTTCCTGTACTTTTATCTAGAGGGAAGATCACCTCCTACAGTCCTTTGAGAGAGACCTGCAGCAACCAACAGAGAGCAGCTAAAATTAAACACTCCTAATGATACTTTTCTGCATTTCAGACTTCAGAAAACTTTGGGTTGGCCAGTTCAAGAAACAGACCTGAATCCCAAGTCCAAGCCCAGAGTAAAGATGTAAAAAACCTCTGGGGTCATTGGAACTCAATGTTCAAGACATCCTAAAACTTCCTAATTGTGATACTGTTGACTGATACAGACACATAAGCCTCAGAAAATGTGATCTCTTCATTCAATGCAGTCCTACAGCAACTGAAGGTTTTCTCATCTTCATTTCAGTCAATATTTCCTTTAAATCTTTTTGCCTACATATAAAGTGGGGCCGCTGTTTCAGAACTGCATCAGCCTTGTACAATAACCAGCACTAAATGTTCCTGTCCATAGAGTTTGCTTATTATTACCCTGAATTTCCTGATAATTTTTGCATTACTCAATATGGCTATATATTTGCCTTTATGTATCTCCTTGACTCCTATTGTAGATGTAGGACCTTTCCTAGATTTACCTGTAAATAATTATTGTAGACAAAACAAAACAACAAAAAAAAGAAGCAAAAGTAGCAGTGAAATATTTTCTGCTAATACAAATAGCTTAGGCAATAGGTTAAACTCATTCCTCCCAGGGGATGGGAGATTCCCCTCTGATTAGATTTCAGAGCAGTAGGAAGCAGACAATTAGATGATGAGACATCATCTCCCACTCTGGAAAGACTGTTTGAAGTGTTTCAAATATTTTTTTAAACATAATTAAATGATTAAGTTTTTAGTTTCTAAAACACTCTAATTAACTTTTAAATGCAACTGGATTTCATTCATTCCAGTGCTTAGAAAATATTTCTTTGTCTTAATACAGCAAACAGTGATAATCAAAATTTCCCTTTAATTAGTGTTGATTTATATTTATGCATATTTATGTTAAACTCCTCCCTCCCTTCCAATGACTAAATTTTCTGTCTGTGAACATCTATATTATGGCTCCTACACATAAATTATTTTTTTTGTCAAACATAAATAAGACCAATAACCCTGTTTTTGTAAAGATCGCTACAAATATCTTGAATTTGTTGAAAATTGAAGCTAAAGCCATAATGTGTATTCCTCTTAATTCCCATATAAGCTGTGAAAATTTTAATTGTTTAGTTCAGCTGACTTAACAAAATCCCCACTAAAACAAACAAAGAAGAAAAACCACACTTTTTAATTATTATTTCTCTTCTGTGCATATAACCCAAGATGGCATTTTTGTAAGACAGAGGCAGCTGGCAGCAAAGGTGCCTGTCTCTGTTTTGCAGGTATTTGTAGTTGCCAGCTATTTGGAAGAGTCCCCAGCCTTGTCTCACAGCAAGTCAGGTTGTGTACCCAGCTGGCATCAAGCCACAGCCATTATGGCAAACTGCAAAAGACTCTGAAGAAGGAACAGCTTTTCACAGAAAGACAAAAAATAAAAAAAAAAAAGAAAAGTAACTGGAGTGTGAGTGCAAGACAAAAAGTTTCAGGTATTCAGAATGAAAACCTCTGCAAGAAGATCTTTTTGTACCTCTGGATTTCAGAATATCAGCTAGTTGGGGATTATCTGTCCTTTCAGTGTAAGTGTGACCAGCATACAGCTGGGAAAGCTGTCTAATCCAATCCTCCTGATCACATTAAGAGAATGTACAGTATGTCTTTGAGCTCTTAACTGATTCCAGATAGATGACATTTTAATAATAACAACTTCTTTAGGACACTCAAAACTTCACTGAACAAGTGAGGTAGCTTTGAAGTAATGCACTTTTGTGGGAACAGCTACAAGGTATCTTATACTCTGCTGAACTTCTAAAGAGCTTTTACTGTGATAGCACACAGTAAGGAGATATAGAAATTAGTACAGACATATTGATTAATCGGTCTATTTGACAACAGTTGGGGTGATGAAGATGTCAGTTCTGCCCCCCAGAGAGCACACTCAGCAGTGAGCTCAAAGGGAGCCCCAGCACCGATGTGCCACCAGGGGAGGGACTCAGGCACATCAGGCAGCACCTGCTTTGCCACCACCAAGCCAAATCACCAAGACTCCTCACAGGGACTGCAGTGAAATTTATAGTGAGTGCTCAGCACCAGCTGTGTCCATGGGTGCACAAACATTCAGAAAGAACAAGGAAAGAAACCCCGTACTAACACATCATGGATGAAATAACCACTTATTGTGGTAAAGCCACAAACAATTCAAGCAAGCCTTCACCAAAATGCTATTACCAAAGCAGGGATAGGAATTACAGGGGCAGGAAACCAGTGAAGGGTCAGGAGCCATCTAGAAATCATAGGAAACAGAAGGCAGAAAGCCATAAGAATCGCAGTGCTGATGGACAAAGCGAAAAACACAATTCAAATTCCCGTCCTCGTACTTGGCCATAGTTTGAGCCGCAGCTGCTGATGCTCGCTCACGACCCAGGGGAAGGTTATTTTTAAAGAAGAAACTTCCAAAACTATACAACTGTTCCTAGAAATTTTCACTATTTTGCAACATATAAACCAGAATTACAAATCAGCTTTGCCATTCACACCCTGGATTGTTTTCATAGACTGTCAAACTGTCTCTGTACCTTTACTTAGTGATTCACTTCTCACTTGTCTTTAAAAAAAACAGCTTAAAAATCTTGATTTAATAGGAAGAGTTAAAGGAAACATAGAACAACGCATTATGAAAATGCCTTATAAAACATCTGTTACAAATCTTCAGTCTGTTGCTTAAGGGATGGCAGCAGGTGCCCCATGCCCTGAAGCTGGTGAAAAATCTCTTCTATCCTGCAAAGCACATCAGCAGTGTCAAACTCTGAACATGAGCATGGCTCATCAGTTATTTAGTCAATCTAAAAGCCTCAAACTTGAGTGTAGTCTGAGAATGAGAGTGAAGATCAGAAGCATGACAAAGATCTTACCACTCATTTGAGAAAATTATTTGAACTGCAAGAATCTCAAAGATAGATCATGATTTTGGTGCCTAATAACTGCTCTAATGTTAAAATGTTAGTTAGCAATGTTTGTTAGCTGGTTTCAGTTGAGTTCCACTTGTCTTATTTACTGATCCTTTCTCTTCTGCCATAAATCTAGAGTGAGATTAGGACATAATTTATATGGGACACTGCTCTTTTCCTACCTTGGGCATGCTGCAGAGTAAATATTTTGGGATTCTGAAAGAATCAGCTTTAACTCAGAGCGATAGAATTACTGTGGGAGTCCACTTCAGTTTGCTCTTTGCAGGTGTTTCACCCCCACCCCATCAGCATTCATCTGCAGATATTAGATTTTTTGCTACAGGTAGTAATAGCAAATTTCAAGTTCCCTGACCTTCTTTTCAGCTAGCATAATTTCAGTGTAATTCTTTAAATCCTCCCTATATTGATGGCCATTTTGGAGTCCATGGGGCAAGGAAAATGTCTTCCAACCAGGCAGATCTATTCCATAAATCTCCCTTTGTCCACCAGTCTGAAACGGTGCTGCACACCCACCTGACCATTCCCTTCTTTCCCATCTTCTCCCCTTTCACACACTAAAAAGTCCAAACTGTGCTATGAGAACTAATTTTTATAACTGAACTTTTAAGCCATTTTTAAAACTAAAGCCAGACTATCCAGTGTGCCCCACAAAACTTTTTTTTGCAAACATTTTTTTCTGTTCTCTCATCCAAGCTAGAGACATGAGTCTAAAACAGATTGTAGGTGTTTTCTTTATTTTACATCAACTAATATTGATGATTAAATTGCACATCATGTTCTCTCTACCACAGGCAATGTTTTAGCTGCTCTATTGTTTCCTGGTCTTGCTTTTTCAGAACTTAATGCCCCTGTGGTACTTCACAGGTGACTCTGCAGTTTCAGATGAGTTTTGCACATGCATCCTGCAAAGGCAATTGCAGGCAGTGCACACAGGGTGCCCAAAACAGAACTACATTGCAACACTCCCACACAGCCAGGGAAAAAGGCCAGATGCATCTCTAATTTCCAATCTGCAAATGAAGTTAATTTTGTGCTATTACATTATTTTCACTGCACCATATATCTTTAAACTTTATGGGATCCTAACAACATTCTGGCTCCAGAAATCGTAAAGGATTGCTAAATGCTGCTATAGTACTACCTTGCCCAGATTGAAGAGAACATTCAAATTAAAGTTTTCTAACTGATCACACTCAGGAAACATACAATCATAGCTACCAAAAGATTTAAAATGACACAAAATTAATCATTTCTTAGTCCAGACTGCTTGACATTTACAAAATTGGCCTGATTTAAAAGGTGGGAAAAAATTACCTTGAGGGTATCTAAGCTCACAGAGTTATCAGCCTGAGGCTCACTGAAAAATGGTAACAAATTCATTAATTCCTAACATGGCAAACTAGTTAAGGTGAAGAACACAGTCTCAAAATCCTCTGCACCCCATTTCTATTTAAACTACCTATTGTTTTTTAGCTGCCTATCTTCCCAGCCTGCAACACACTGCCTGCTTCAGAACCCAAAGGGGGACTGGGGCAATTCAGCTTCACCTGCACAGCCACATTTGGTAGGACTACCCCACTGCAGGACTTCTCAGCTTCGTTCCATGTCTGTGTCCGCACTTGTGATGCAGGAGCAGGATCTAATTTGCCTGCTTCAGAAAAGGTTCTGGAGAAGCAGCAGATGCAGTAACATCATGCTCAAGGAATTGGAAAAAGAGAAAATCCGATTTTTGCCATTTTCTGTGATAAAGGAAGGAAGTGAAGAAAGGTATTTTTCTATCAGTAACAAAGCCAGGATTCCTGGTGTTTTGGCTACTGATTCTTATCAGTTCACTTGGACATTTTCAAGCTGTCCTCTGAATTGTAAAGGTCAAAAATTTATATCAAGCAAGAAACATAAATAGAGTTTGCTGAACTTGCTTATCAGTGGGCAGGAGATGACTCTTAGCTCTGTATTTTATTACTACTGTGTCCAGATCAGCCACATACATTTCTACTACAGCCCTTGAGAACATGTCCCACATGGCTTACCCAAGGCACAGGTCCAGGAAACTAGGCATTAAATATCTGAAAGCTCTCAAAAAACACCAGAGTGGCAAAAATGACACTTTATTGCAGCTGACTGACACCTGTAGCCCCAGAGACAGAGAGAAATTGATGAAAACACCAGAGTGGCGAACAGGGCACAAAGAAAACATTTTATTTGGCAAGTCTCTGTGGAAGGACAGAAAAATAAACTGATAAATGAAAAGATCTCCACTTGATGACAAGTTACCCCTTGGCCCTGAACCAGGCAAAAAGCTAGGCTACCTTTATTGCATGATCACAGAAATCAACAGTCAGATTGGAAAAGTTTGCTTACTGTTTTGGCAAAGTGTTTAAAAGGATATCAGATCATGTTTTCTTCCTGACATTCATTAATGCTCTGCCTGTCTCAAAAATAAATAAGCAAATAAGGTAACAAATAAGGTATATAAATATAAGCAAACAAGGTAATGATCCTCAGAGAGATTTCACAGAACTGATGGTACTATCCCCCTCATCCCTCATCAAAATATAAGATTTCAACTGCTGTAATAAGATATTCACTGTGACAGTAGTGACCTCATGACATTCCCTGGGTTATAGTCACTAAAAACAATGTCCTAAATTCTATTTAAATATAATGCTAGAGCAAGACTAAATTGTGAAAATTTTTTAATAAAATGGAATAAAATAATAAAATCTTGCAACAAATCTGCTTGCTGCCTGTACACAGTCAGATCTGCTGGTTGAAGAGCAAACGAAACGTTTTCCTTCTATCAGCAAAGCTGAACCAACTCTCTTAACCCATGGATTAAGTTTTTCAGCCTCTTTTCAGAACAACTTTTAAAGTAAGTGCTGGCTGAGTCCACTTGCTGGACTTGAGGTCACAGCAGAAGAGCCATTCTGCTTGCCATGAGCTGGCAGGGTGGAATAGACACGGCATAGGGATACCCACATCCAAGAACTGCCTCCTCTTCCCTGTTGGACACACACCTGGGTCCACTTGCTGTGCACGTTGCAGGAGTTGTGTGCTTTAAGCTAAGCTGGAGTTCAGCAGTCATGTGTGCCAAATTTTGTTCTGGATTAGTTATAAATCAACTCTGGCAAGCACGGATATCAAGACTTTGTGTTGAAATTTTGGCTGGTCCTCGAAGAAACAAGCAGCTTAGAATGCCATGAGTTCCTATGTGTGACTGATATATATTTTAAAGCAGTTCTACATTGCAAAAATTCCTTACAGAAACCTTTGGTTCTAAGGTATTTCAAATATTAGCTTAATGGAGAACCTAAAAAAGCAGAAGGCTATCTGCTAGTTTAAATAATTCTTAAAAATTACAAGACTGTATTAGGTATGCCTGCTACAAAATTAATGGATCCACAGTAGCACTTATACTCTAAATTAAAAAATTCCTTAATTACCCACAGATTTTCAGTACATTGAACAGTATGTGTTAGAAAAAGAAACCGAGTTCAGACAAAATTTTCTATCATAGCCTTTGCTTAAAAAAAAAAAAAAGAAAAAAACAATTAAGTAAAGAGATTGACAGTGAAATATAACATACTGCAATTGTTCATCTTATGATCAGACATTACTTGGTAGGAAGACGCTCATTTAAGAGAGCAACGCTTTTTCAGCTGCCAAGAATATGCACACGCAAAAGGAAACACTGACTGCTTCAATGAATTTAATGGTTCATCTCTAGTCTCAGAAGGTGACAATCTTCGAGAGCATCTACCATGGTCATTGCCACACTGTAAGAACACTAATTAGAGGGGAGTCTGGCTGAATTCTAAATTGGATGTTTGAGCAAGTTCCCAGTTACAGCTTTGCTTGTTTTCCATAATAATTGAAATTTCCATGATAAAAGCTATAGTTTCTCTTGGGCAGAAAGCTTTCCCCCACTCTGACTCACCTGCAATTCAGAGCTACCACATGACTTGCAGTGAAATGTCAAATCAGAACGACGCAAAATTAGCTTACTGTTATCTTTTTCTGGATGAGGACTATGCTCCCCATAAGAGTATGTGATCTCATTACACGAGTCTCATGTCTACAAGATTTTCTGAATGAATTATCACTGATTAAGGTGTGATGTAGCATGCAAACTGCCAGAGGCATCTGAAAAGCTCTGTTGTCAGTTGATGTATAATTTCCTTCAGTATTCAAAACAAAAGTAAGATCAGGTGGGCAGCAAAGATGCTTTCTTCACATGCAGAAATGTTTTATTACATCTCTCTACCATATTACTGCTTCCTAGAGTAGTTCATAACTCATTTTCCACAAAGCTGTCTACCCTACCCTTCTGCCATCCCCTTTCACTTTCCTCCCCCTACACTTCCTGAGCAATCATCTTTCAAATGGAGACTATCACAACACCTCGCCTATACTTTCTTTTCAGCTAAAAATCACTGTTTCATGATTTCTCAGAAATCAGTGCCAGTGCTCCATCTCAGATTTCTGACCTGTCAGCACTACATGGGCAGACCAAAACCACACAACTCCCACACTGTGCAGCTGCAAGGCTGTGTGCAGCATGTGTCTGTGGAGGCAGAGGGAGAAGAGCTGAGGTAGATCACTGCTGTTTTTTGATACTCTGGAAACAAATGACAATATTCTACAAGCTGTTGTGATAATATGAGCAAATGACAGGCACATATAACAAGCTCACAGATAAAGGACTGGATTTTCTATTAACCACTTGAAATGTTCTCCAGTCATAGCAGAAGAGAAACTCTGCTAGGGAGAAAATAATGTAAGTTGCAAGAGTATCTCCAGCAAATGATAGATATTGTTATGTATTCCTATACATAGCAAGCAGAGCACATTGCCATGCCACACAAGTAATGTCTCCTGACGTGCATTTTTGGAATAGTGTTAATGTCATGACTGCAAAACTAGGGCTGTTGTTCTCAGGCACTACAGCAGAAAAGCACTGGACAGTGTCTCATCTGAAGGGACCATGACATTTTGTTGCCCAAGCCAGGGGTTAGCGTGGCATTCAAAAGCACAAGTTCAGTTTCTGTATTGATAAAAAATAATGGGATGACTGTACATACTGTGCATGTATGGATAAAATACATCAAAACTAGCTCAGTAATTAATCTTCCAAATTAGATTACAGAGATAAACTCTCTTTAGATTATCCTCATCAATATATATGAGAGCTGTAGAATCTTTTTGTAGCAGAAATTCAAGTTACTAAATCCTCAAAAAAAAAAAGCCTGTCATTGCTGGCTGTGTTTCCTACTAGGCTAGCTTTCGGCCATGGCGGACTTGAAATACCAGTAGAGAGCTTTCATGTCTAAAAATCCCATTGCTACACTAACATCTTTTCAAATGTATCGGCATATTTTAATATCCAATAATTCCACCTAATTACTTACAGAGCCCTGGCAGAGGTTCTGAGAGGGCAGCTGCAGCAAACTCATATCCCTCATGCCCAGGGGCAATGCAGGACACACCAAGCAGAGAACACCCACCTGCACATCCAACAGCTTCATCATTCAAACCATGGCACTATGAGAACCCAAGTGGACCTGAAAAGGCCCAAGAAAGCTCACTATCACAATTAGCATGTCTTTAAAAGATAGATCTTTCCAGCAGAACCCTCATGGACAGCAGACTTCCAAAAGACAGCTATGATAATGTATTTTCCCAGGAATAAATATCCCTGCTTTCTTAATGCATGAAAATGGCAGCCACTTCCAAATGCTTTCAGTACTGAAATTTCAAGTCAGTGCTTCAGGCAATCTTTAATAATTTTTGATGTATTTAAAACATTGCAGGAGTGTCCCTGTCTGTTTCATTATAAGAAATAGGGTATAAAGAGTACCAGGATGCAATAGCTCCTTCAACTGATAAAGAAGTGTGGTTTTTAGTCAGTTGTATGCATTTTGCTTTGTCTTTTATATCTAAACATGGTTTTCTCCTAGTATGTATCATCCTAAGACAAAGCATTTTGTGTGACTTAATGAGATCAATGGACAGCAAATTCCAGTAATACTAAGTAAAAATTATTAAAGAAAAACCCTTTCTTGAATCTGACATCTACTTTAGCACGAGGAATTCTAATTTTCCCTGATTACGCAGATGTTTTTCTCCTGAATTTCCATCCTAGCATGGCAGCAGCCAGCAGCTGCTCTCCTGTCTGGAACATGTTGCTTTGAATGCAGCCTCTAGTGAAATGCACACATGAAATCTGACGCAAATAGAATCTTGAGATATAAGGAGTCATAAAGGAGATTTGATGAGCTTTAACTGCAGCCAAATGATACACAAGGAACATACTCTGCAATAACATGTACCTCGTATGGATCCTATTTGCTTCCCCATGATAAAGTGGCAACTTAAGCTGCGAAAATTACTGCCATCCATCTCACCCCATGCATTCACATGCTTGGGAGGCCTAAGTGAATATGCAGCTACGTGTTTCGCAAACAAAATATTTCTCCTAGGTTGAAAGACAGAGTAACGCATTTCACAAGAAATGATCGGGCAATGCATGAAGGCCTGGCACGAGTCCAGCCCATCAAAGCCCATCAACCCTGCTTCACACTGAACTCTTCTGCTTTGTAGGCCAGAATCAGATCCACAGTACAAAGGTCCAACAACTCTGAAGTCAAAAGGGCAGAATTTATTCCTTAACTCAAAATTTTCTTTGTTATATGCTACAAAGGCATGTCCTTTTGCTATTTTTCTGTGCACTGACAGTATTTATTCTGTCCTCCCACAGGATCTCATTGATGTCACAGTGTGTTTATATGAATCTTGACGTGTGAGGACCACATGGGCATATGCCCCATAATGCAGATTTATAAGTGTGTATATATAGGTTAATTGAACTAGAATAAACTCCAGTCCTCCAGCAGCAGTACATACCCATGAGGAAATTGTATGTTCTGCAAAACAGTGCTTGTGACTTCTAAAAACTGTTCTGTTAAATTTTCCTTTTTATTTCAGGATTTTTTTAAATACTTCCTTGAAATATGAGACATATTTGCATTACTTACATCACTTTTCCTTTTTTCTACATTACCGGTTCTTTATACACTTCTATCACATTTCTATTTGCATGTTATCTCTTTAAATCTGATAGTTCTTTCAGTCATTTGGGTTTTTTTTATCTCTAGTATTATCATCAAACTTTCATTTTCTGCCTCTGGTTCCTTTCTTTATCTACTTTGCCACAGAGAGATAATAATCCCACATTATTAATTATCTGACAGTGATATTGAAGAATTTATTGCTGCTTATGTAATAGGAAAATCTAATTATTTTAATAAAGATATTATTGAATCTATCAGGTGAAACCTTGGTCTGATTTTTTTAAGACATTAACTCAGCAGAACTCTTACAGTTGCAATCTCTGTGACTGATGGTAACATGGCAGTGTAACATGCTCCTGTAAATCTACAAGCAGGAACAGATTCCAAATTTTTTCCCTAAGAGCCAAACACTACAGTCTCTGCATATCTTTTTGTGAAGCAGAATGAGTTACGGAGACGTCATATATATTCAGAGGTCCAGGGACTGGCAGCAACGTTTTCATTTGTCAAATGGGATAGAAATGTAAAACTGGTTTTGCCCTGAACAAGTGACAAGATATTTACAAAATTAAAGAAATAATAGAACACTTCCACCAAGACACAATTTCTCATTCTAATGGCCTGCCTGTACTATCATTGCTTTCAAAATGAAAGGTTCACAGCACAACACCTACTTTTATAGTAGTCTCTATGCACTGTTCTCTTATGTTAGATGAACAATCTCTTTGGACGTTTTCACCAGAGTTTCTCAAACACTAACCACGTGGGGAAGCATATTATTCCCATTTTACAAATGAGAAGACTGTAGAACTAACATTTTGTGTGATCCCACAACTCAAGAAAACTATGACTTGTTTGCCTCTCATGCAAGCACTGCCCAAAGCCTGCCTGCAGTGCACAACCTGCACCTGGCCAGCTCAGGGACCCTGGGATGGCATCCACTCTGCAGATTGGTACTGAGAAGGCTGGCACATACAAATCCTGAAACTACACACAGACCCATAAATATTTTTTGTAAATGAAAGAAGCACCTGTTTAATCAATAGACAAACTGCACAAGTAAGTAGCAAAGGCCAGTCCTGTTTAGTATCTTTATCAAATGATCTGGGCAAGGGGATTCAGTGCACCCTCAATAATTCTGCAGGTGACACTAAGCTGGGGGAGAGTGTTGATCTTCTGGAGAGCAGGTGGGCTCTACAGGAGGACCAATGGGCCAAGGACAGTGGTGTAATGTTCAATAAAGCAAAGTGCCAGGTCCTGTACTAGAGTCACAACAATGGCAGGCAGTGCCACAGTCTGAGGGCAGAGTGGCTGGAAAG
This sequence comes from Ploceus nigricollis, assembly GCA_013399945.1. Classification (NCBI taxonomy): domain Eukaryota; kingdom Metazoa; phylum Chordata; class Aves; order Passeriformes; family Ploceidae; genus Ploceus; species Ploceus nigricollis. The sequence goes on along the minus strand of VXBC01005961.1, from coordinate 71,185 downwards.
CTGCCCAGCAGAAAAGGACCTGAGGGTGCTGGTCAACAGCAGCTTAATATGAGCCAGCAGAGTGCCCAGATGGCCAAGGAGGTTGATGGCATCCTGGCCTGCATCAGCAATAGTGTGGTCAGCAGGACCAGGGCAGGGATTTTCCCCCTGTACTCGGCACAGGTGAGGCCTCACCTTGAATCCAGTGCTCAGTTCTGAGCCCCTCAGTTCAAGAATAACATTGAGGTGCTGGAGTGCGTCCAGAGAAGGGTAACGAAGATGCTGAAGGAAATAAGTCATATGAAGAGCAGCTGAGGGAGCTGGGGGTGTTTAGCCTGAAGAAAAAGGGGGACCTTATCACTCTCTTACAACTTCCTGAAAGGGATCTGTAGCCAAGTAGGGATTGGCTTCTTGTCCCAGGCAACAACTGACAGGACAAGAGGACATAGCCTCAAGCCACACCAGGGAGGTCCAGGCTGGAAATCAGGAAGAATTTTTTCACTGAAAAGGTAGTTAAGCATTGCAAAGGGCTTCCCAAGGAGCTGGTGGAGCCACCATCCCTGGCAGTGTTCAAGAAACCACTTGACATGGAACTTCACAGAAATATATTCTATGCTGAGTAGGAAAGAACCCACAAGAATCATCTAGTCCAACTCTTAGTCCTGTGCAGGACACCTCAAGGATCACACCATGTGCCTCAGAGCATTGTCCAAATACTTCTTGAACTCTGCCAGGCTGGTGCTGTGTTCACTTTTCTGGGGAGCTGTTCCAGTGCCCAACCACCCTCTGGGTGAAGAAGCTTTTTCTAATATCCAACATAAACCTCCCCTGACACAGCTTCAGGCCATACACCTTCCACTTTTGCCTTATTTCCAAGAGAAGATTCCTTTCAGCCAAGCCAGGCTTCTTCCTCGCCTGGTCCTTCCTTCTGACATTTGGGAATTGCCTGTTCCTGTCCCCTTAAGAGGTGATGTTTGAAAAGTGATCAGCACTGATGGACCCAGCACCTGCAAAAAAATTTTCCCAGGCAACGTTACTGACTAATCCCTTGAGCATCCTGAAATCTGCTCTCCTCATGTCCAGAGTATGGGTTTTGCTGTCACTTTCCCTCCTGTCAAACAGGGATTTTAAACTCAATTGCTTCATGGCTGCTGTGGACAAGACAGCCACCAATCTCCACTTTGCTCATGAGATCCACTCTGTTGTGCTACAGTTTAGTTGATATGGTGGTGTTCAAGCAAAAGTTAGACTCGATAATCATGGAGGCTTTTTCCAACCTTAATGATTCTGATATTATAACAGAAAATGAATGGAAGGTAAGGAATGATCCACTTCACATCTAAATACTCTTTTGTTGGAATTCCCAGAGAAGGGAGAAAGCATGGGAAAACCATGGAGAGATGTTTAGTCAAGAGCCCAAAGTGTCAGCATTACCAAGACATGACGCAGTTCATGTAGCCACCTTTGAAAGTATCAGGGCCTGGGCACAGCACCAAAATGCAAAATCAAATAATGCAATGAAAGAAAAATTATTTACTACTTTTTCTTCTTCTGTGGATGCAGAGACACATAAAGCAAAGAAATCTACATTAAAAATAAGGCTAATTAATTTGTGAGAGGGGGAAAAAAAAAAAACAACAAAACAAAACAAAAATAGAATCAGACTTCATTACCCTGACAGCTTTTACATTGATGTACATAGAAAAAACTTGGCAGACAGAGCTACTATGGTTTCCTCAGGATCGCTGAGGGACCTGGCAAACCGGCAGGAATATCACCAGGACAGGTTGTCCCTGACAGTTAGCAGGCATAGTGATTCAGCACAGACTGTCAATTAAAATCTTTATATCACATTTTCTATCATCATAACAGCAGGCCAGAATTGATATCCAACATTTAAGACTGAAAAAATGGTTTTAATTATTCTGAATTAACAGAGATACTGTTTGTAAAAGATTTATTAAAAGCCTTCAAACAGAAAACCGGGGGAGAAAAAGGGATAGAAAAAACACTGTTCCACTTTAATTTGCTCAGTGCTCTTTCTGGATTTGGAAATATATATATCATATGAAAATATTTCAGTTCTTGTATGCTGATACTACATCTAAGACATTTTGGGAGCTGTTTAGTGTAAATAATTAGTAGTAGTAGCTCCCTTCAAGGAGCAGTAAGTGTCCTCAGATACTGGATGGGCTGGGACTTTATACTCATCATCCCCAGCTCAGACCTCAAAGCCTGCTGCCCAGTTACCCACAGGTACAGAAGCACAAGGGATGACCTCAGGACCCAGCAGCAAAGAAAAAAAAAAGGGTTGTTCCTAAAAAGTCCCCTGAAAAGGGTGTCTCCCAAAGGCAGCAATACCAGCAAGATCAGGCTCAGCAAGCACATGCAAACCTCCCAAGGCCAAAGCAACAAAGAGCCACCATTCCTGGTCCCTGTCTGTGGGCAGGACTAACCCTGAGCAGGCAAAGGGAACAGAAAAAGGCATTTTTCCCCCAGGTATGACAGGGAACTTTCAAAATCAGCCTTGGATAATTAAGGGTGGGCTGTGATTCTTGACTGCTCATTGGACTCAAGAAGGGTGTGAACACTGGTATGATACTTGCAAGGAATGAGAGAGAAGAGGATGCAAGCGGAGAAGATAAAATCATTGTCAAAAATGTCTCTCCTGGGTCCTTATCCCCCCAGGTGCATGCAGCTGCATTGCAGGGTACAGAAGCTACAAGCTACAAGCTTTCTGAAGCTAGGAAATGAATGGTGTTGAACGTTTACATTTGGTAAGTGGAGGAGAGAAACAGAAGAGTGACTGCCAGCATTCACTGGGCTTGTTTAAATTGCTTTTCACCAGCACTATCAGCTGAACAGATCTGTGCAAAGACACAAGCAAAAACTATTAGTATAATAGCATGTTTATGCACTTCACAGTGGTACTGGAAGGTATTGGAATAGGGATTAACATCAATATAGAGATATTCAGAAAAAATAAAGGAAAATAATAGGTGGATGGATTCATGAGAATGAGTGGAAATACAAAGTTCAGGAGGAAGCAGTTTTCAGTGCACAACTGCACAGATTAGCAAGTTAGATGGTACCCAAACAAAATATCCATCACTGAAATTAACAATCAGTAAAAATAACCCAACAGAAAGATGGAGATTCATTGAAACATAACACATTACTGTAAGCAATTATTAAGTTAATTTTTAAGGATACCAAAAAGTATCTTTATATACTTCATATACTTTATAATAGGAAGACCTGAAGAATCTGTTCAGAAATCAGTACAGTGACATATTAATAATGTTTGTGGAGTTCAAGGACCTTCTCTAAGTAGTCCAGAAAAAAAGAACCTCAAATCCAGCCATGCTTCAATAAAAAAATCGTAACTTTTGAAAATTTTACCTTCTCATTGTTATTTTTTAATCAACTAATGAAACAATACCAAGAAATTAGTTTGGATTTCCCACGCAGACCAGACTGAATTAAAGCTGTAACAAAACTCCAGACCAAATGAGATGAACTATTCAAAATTTCATTTTTGCAACGCTAACATCTCTCTAGTGGTAAGTTTAAGGCTTTGGAGAGAAAACATTACAAAGCCATCGAACATACTGCACTAAACATTAAACAGAATATTTGACAGAAGTGTTATATAGAAGCAGGAAGAAGTATGAGTGGAAACTGTTAGACAATAACCAGCTTAACCCATGGTGAAATAATGTACTGTACCAAGGTATGGGTAATCAGTTACAGGACTTAAATAAATCTAGCACATTTCTACGCACACCTCATTATAGAAGTACTTTCTAGAAAACTGACAGAACCCAATACACTGTAAAAAACCCCAAATAAAGCCCCAGCTGACATGCAAAAAAAAGGAAGCAGAAAGACACAATATCTTAAACCCTTAAAATATATTTCTGAGTATTTCCAGTCCATTCAGAATTTAATTCAGCTTTAAAACAGACCTTTAACATTAAGGTCTTTGTTAGCACATATGTTATTTAGTATGTGTCAGCACCTTTGGTACATAAAAATCACTGTGCATTATGTTTTACCACGTATTTCACAGTTCTTTGTTCCTTGCACCACAAATAGAACTGTGTTTTTGAAAACTCTCTAGACACATGCTGCACTTTTTGCAATCTCTTTTCTACAAAGAATTGCTCTCAAACTAGGTAGCACTCTCTCTTGAACATGTACTAAATACAAGAATGTTGGGACACACTCAGTAGTTATTTATGCCCAATACCTTATTTTTTTCGGTCTGGTAAGTAAATCATTCTTCACCTGAAAGTACATAAAGGCAATTAGATTGGTTTGCGCTGAAAGCAGAAAAACAGCACAGAAAATAATAAAGAGCAGAAAGAGGTTATTTAAATAGGCATGCAAAGTATGCTATTTACATTAAAACAGGGAAATATGATCCCATTTTAGCAGAACCTACAGAATGGTGGTACTGTCGTCTGCCCAAAGACTTAGGATCTTACACTGACTGAACAATACAATAAAATGTGACATTTTGGCCAAAATAATAAAATTTCAACAATGAAACAAACAGATGGCAGTCAGGAAAATATCACAAACTGAATCTCAACAGTTGCAGCAGTTTTTTCAAGAAAAGCAGGGTGATTAAAGACTAAACAGAGAGATGACCAAACAATGTCCTTCTTCATTAAGGTGGCATCATTTCAGATATATTCTACTGACCACAGTACATTACTCAATAGGGGTATTCCAGTTTTAGTACACCATAAATGATTTCTGAATTGGTATTTTAACGAGATACTTTACAGCTGGCCTCTGCAATCAATGGGAAAAAATCAGATTTGCACAATAAAAATACAATATTTTCTTCTTTTCCCTTATCCCCAAACTGACCCTAAATACTGACCTTAATGTGATGTTGTAATGGAAAGGAAACTGTGCTATTACAGGAATTTGAAAGATACCAAGAGAAGGTGGGGTGCTTTTGGGATTTATTAGATGTTGCCACTGTAATGCCCTTTCTTTGAAAAAATAGCACATAGTACCATTCCCTGCTGACTCTAAAGCACAGTGAATGTGAACACAGCACACAATTATGGCAAACTTTGAAACCTGTCAGTCAAGGAACAGAGCTGCTAATGCCAAACAAAACAGTAGATTTACACCTGGGAACTGAGGCTATAAAATAAGAAATACATTTTCTTTGCTCTCATTTACAACAATAGTGGGAGAATTAACTACAGGGGATTCTTAGCATATTTACAAGACACTACAGGAGGCTTTTAGCATATTTACAAGCAACAATGGTATAATTTTACATGCAGAAGTTTAAATACTCTAAAGTCTGCTCTGTCTTTAGTTTCTGTGATTTAAAGCATCTCTATCCACACCTTAAGTTTAAACAGCTCCATGCTCTACTAACTTGTCATGCTCAAAGAGATTTTGATATGAGTTCTCTAAAAGCAGAAGGGCATTTCAGTTTGGAGTCTCTTTTTATTTTATTTTATGCTTTAAAAAGGTGAAAGAAAAAAAAAAGCTTTTCTAGTGCTTCAAAATAACACCAATTTTTAGTTTTAGACTTAATTTTTGTTTTCAAAAATAAAATGTGTTGACCCTAAAGATGTGTGTGGTAGCTCCAACATGAGACCTGTTAAGCTGCTGGGACTTCTTCTACAGAGCAAGAATAAGAAATCAATACATTTTCTATTCTGTTTCTTGGTCTTGGGAAAAGATACCTGGAGAGGGATCCAGAAGGAACAAGACATATGACAGGAATGTTCTGTGTCTGCTACATACTTCGTTGGGTGCAAAAACCAAACTGGGCCTGGCCCAAACAGAAATCTGTTTCCATTTTCCAGTCCTGGGGGAGCCCAGGGCATGGGCTCACTGGACACAGCCATGCTCGGTGGCATCTGCTTTGCAGCCAAACAGAGGTGGAGCTGAGGGGTGCTCAGATGGCAAGACTGGGTAAAACTGCTCTTTGATCACATCCATCTTACATTTTTTTATTTGAAATATAAAACCTAGATTCTGTAAATACCAATCGCATCACTCCTAAGTTTTCTGTTTTAAGGATTTATGTTAAAATGATGTCCCTGATCTAAGGAGACAGTGTGTAAGCACAATGATATACACAATTCATCTTTGAGACAGACTGAAGGACCAAGCCTGACCGTTTTCCCCACAGGAATAGCACCTACAGGAGGCACAGCAGTCAGCAGCATATGCTCCCTGCCATATTGCAGCCTACGATCTCTTACAACATTGATCTGTGACGTGTGACTACAGCCTGTGGATAAAAATCAGTTTCATTCCTCCTCTTTCACTGTATTTTAACACATTTACTTGCAGCAAGACTTGCACAAGCCTAAAAGGAAAGATAAGAGAGAAGACAGGTTCATCTTCACCTGAATTTAAGAATGCAGCTGAGGGATTTTATATAGAAATGTCCCCCAGAGTTCTCCTGGACAGGTACTCATGTCCCAGGTGTAACTTAGCCCACCCACAATCAGCTTCAATGAAAAAAAGAAAAAGCCAGAATTACCAACTGCTTGAATTTGACACTAATTAACACTAACCTAAACAAAATATTGTAATATATTTTTGGTAGACATTATTATTTTTTAATACTTTATAATGCATTTACATTTTTAATAAAATTCTGGATACGTAACTATAAAATTTCTCTCATTTTTTTCATTAATTCTAATAAAAACTCATTACATATTCATGCAATTCCAGGAAACTTACCAATTATTATGATTGGAGCTGAACTGCAATGTGTAATACTCACAAGATATGTTCATCCAGGATCTAAGTAAACATAATGTCAAAAGAAAACTGAAATTTTCCACATGTGGGTTTCTTTTGTAAAAGCAATGCTTTAACCTCTCAGATGCAGTGAGACACCAGTGAAGATAAAATCAGGAAGCAGCTTTGTTATTTTTAGCATAATTATAGCTCACCCCTGAAGGAGGGTGATGAAAAAGAAAGGAAAGTTTCAGAGGTTAGAAACATTGGAGCTTAAGATAGATCCATTTTCTGGTTTTTGTTTTCCCCTTAATTTTAAATACACCCATTTCATTAAATTAAGGCAGAATCAAGACGTGGCACTGTATGTGTAGATTATCTGTTTGGGTCTTAGGCTATATATAGGAAGGAGGGGTTTAGTACCTAATGTTATGGCTAAATTAAATACTTGGGTTTCCTGACACCATAAAATCAGCTAACTGATGCAGGTATCTAACACAGATGCTCTGATTTCTCTGTGGAAGTCCCAGTTAAAGAGCCTAAGCTAACTGGGACTGAGATTACATGGCTTGTGGGACTCCTGGTCCAACACATGCACACCCCCACCGAAAGTAATTGTGATTGTAAAATAGGATTTTGCCTCTAAAAAATGAGTATGCTAGTTTGGGTTTTTTTTCCTGTGTCTGATACCATTCCTGCTGCTGTTGCACCATGGTGGGAGCTGCATTCCTCCAGTTATTTCCTTGTCACTGCCCCGCTTTCCCTTCCTCTTACTAAGTATATGACTGTGTGCTGATCCACAAACCTCAGTAACTCAGAGCTCATGAAAACTGATCCCTTGCAGTGCCTGAACTACCATCATAAATAATTTGGATTTAGACCCTGTTGCAAAGTATCAAGACTGCCAAATATTAAACTAGCAATTAATTAGCTGAGTTTAAAAGTAGTCACTCTTCAACTTCATAAATTGTAACTGGTAGAAACTGAGTCGAAGTCCACCTCTAGTAAGAGATATACTACACTGCTATAAATGTAACTGCTCGATACAACTCGAAATGTGCCAGTTAAAGATCCCTGAGTATATAAATTCTGTTATCTGGATTATTTACTACTGTAGGATATGTCACTTTGGTACTATTCATATTACTTGCCTTTACTGTGTCTATATTTCATATTCAATGAAAACCCATATTTATGAAATGATTAAGTGATACAGGACCTTTAAGGCCCCTTTCACAGTAAAATACTTTGATAGCATATGGTCTGACATATAATTATTTTACTCTATGATTTATTTATATGCTGTAAACTAAAAATATTTAGAAAGTTATCTTCTAGATTTGAATAATGGCCTACAAGAATCTGGCATTATTGCTGTTTTATTCAGGAAACTACTATTATACATAGCCTTGTCTCAGATATGTTACTCCATTTCTATGGCTTTACCATTTTGTATTACTACATCTAGAGCAGCTGAGGGATTCATTCAGGTCTATTTCACTTCATTATTTTAATGTTTTTTTAGTGTGTAAAGCAGTTTGACTCACCTTCCATTTTCACTGGCATTTTTACAGCACAAAATTTGATGCCTACTCTATCAATCTTCACACAGATAGGTAATTTTTTCTCACAATTTGTGTTGCCTTTGAAAAGGCTGCACAAGATTTACTTGCACATATACGGTATGCCAGCCTGAGCCTCAAGAGAGAATTTCCTTACCTCAAAAATTTTATGATTTCAGGAAAACTACCTATGACACATCATACACAACCATGCGATGCACAGTGCCCCTCAGTTCATCCCTTTGGAAAACAGAGGAGCCAGCAGAGGTGATGTGGTGGATTTTCAGACACAGCAGCACATTGGAAATCAGCCCAAACTGAAGCTGTCTCCTTGCAGTCTCCAGGAAGGCATTTTTCAGTATATGCTGTGGCACGGACGCACTGCATTTGCTTGCAAAGTGATCTCAAGAATCATATTGGCAACAAGTAAAACCTGAGCTATATTGATATTCTAATACACTGCAAAATGACTTCTGAAAGTCATTTTCTGAGGATTTTTTTTATGACTGTTGAAGGCTAACAGCAAACTTCTAGGACATAAAAAATACTTTCTTAACTTGTTGCAAATTCCTATTGATACCTTGCCACAAAGAATGCTGCCTTTTAAGATTAATGTATTCAAATTATATTCAAATTTCTGTAGGAGAGAGTATTGAATTCTATGAACAGTTTTCCTGTCCTGGGGGAATATGTCCAGAATCTTCTTCATTTCACATCAGGAAAACCATAAAAATTAGAAAAATAGAAGACAATGAACTGAATACTTAATAGTGGCAGAGCACATATGCATTATTTACAAGGCAAAAGAGTTAAGTATTAAAAAAGTTGAAACTAGCTCCTATATTAAAAAAAGGCATGTTTGAGATAAGATTACATTACTCCAATACTAATCTTTTAGGCATTTTGAATTAAAGTTCTATTCAGTAAGAAACACTGCAGATTGCCATACATTTATGAACAGCAGACAAAAACATGTTTTCAATTTTATCTTTAACAGAGTTGGAATAGGGGGAAAATCAACTTAAATTAACAAAATTGAAGAAATGAGTAAAGGCTTGCAGATTCAAATTCTTTTGTTTCTAAAACCGGATTAGAAAAATATGTAATGAAAAATCACCACAAAATGACAAATATCTTGTGAAAAAGACCACCACTGGTTTATGAGATTTGAACCTGTCTCATTAGTCTCTGAGCAGGCACTCTCAAAACCACATGAACACTCCAGTGGAAGGGAGAGAATTAGTTTCCACACACAGAGTTTGACCCACTGTGTTGTCGCAGCACAAGAACATTGTTTCAGTCACTCAAAATGTTTGACCAACTCTGTGTCTTACAGAAGCCACGGAACAGAAGGGATCTTCGGCATCTCAGGATGAGGATAAACCTTTGCTTTAGTGAGCTGCTAAAAATAAGCCCATGTAAAGAAACCCCTATGACTACCTACTCTTGCAAGCTAAATGTAAGACCACGTATTTGGTTCACAGAATCAAATATTTGACAAACAGACAATGCCCAGTGGATGTTTAATGTACGTGGTTTAACTCCTCAAAAGGATATAGTGGAGCACATGCATTGTAGAAGACAAAGTAGAAGGAGACAGAAGTAGCTAAGGGACCAAACCAGGATGTTCTTCTGAGATGTCTGAAGCCAGACCTGCCATGCCTGGCAGGGAAAACAGCAACTCATGATGTAGTTTCACATGCTGAAGAATCTTCCAGGTCCTAAGAAATTCAAGTATACATCTACATCTAACTTTCTTGTAAAATAAAACAATAATAAATGAAATTCTAAAGTGCTGCCCATCATTGCTGCCCTGAAGTATGAAGGTATCAGTGTTCTATTACAAAGTATATCTTGGTACATGCTAAACACTCACCATGCACACGTGTATTTATAGAGTTATTGACTCGTGGTGAGGCTTTGTGACCTCTAAGAAGTATTTGTTTCTACTGCCCAAGGGCAGCCAATGTGCTTTGTCTGCACTTATTCTACCTGAAGTCCAGTACTCCTGAACCTACAGCACTACTATAAGGCCTGGAACTTACCAACCCATCCCACACAGGATGTCTCAGACAATTACTAGCTGGGTTTTTTTTCTTTTTGGCAACTCTACAGAGACCTTTATTTTAACATAGCATTACCACATCTCATAAAATAATAAAATCACTAAGGTTGGAAAAGACTGTGCCCCTGTCATGACGTCCAATTATTTATGATTTCTGTTATTTTCCTGCCTTCATTTTAGATTTTACTATAGCTGCTCTTTCTGAACCAAGTTTCCTTTAACTGGACATATTAGTACATATTTCATTTCCTTGCAGGCAGCAGGGAAGTGGAATCAGGAACAGTGGGATTTTTGCTGTTTAAGACAAAGATGCACCCACTTTCTTGTATTTGACAATATTTTTCTTCTATGGCACATGTTAAAAGAAATCAGAAACAAAAAGCCAGTAGCAGATTTCTGAAGCCTCCTTTTCCCAGTGTCATTTAGCCTGAATTAATTGTAGACATCTTGATCACTTTCCATTTCCACACAGATTTCTGCTTTCTAGTTATTTCCGTATTTTCTGTATCATTTCCTTCTCTTCTGTCAATTCTTTTTCTTTCTCTCTCATCATTGCTTCCTGACACCACCTCATTCCATTCAATTCAATACCCCATTCAGCATATTAGCAACAAAAGACATAAACAAGTGGCATTTCCCTCTCAAAAAACATGTCACTTTTAACATGCATTTTCATGATCAATTTAGAGACTGACCTTTCTCACATGCAACTTGTTAATGAAAATGATCTGTGGAGAAACCTTTTCTGGGGTATCAAAACCATTTATGATTATATATGTACAGTGCATTATACTTAATTCACACTTCTAGATTTTAAGCTTAATGCAGAATGGCTGTGTTTTCAGACTGGTCATTATTTATACAGAATACCTCGCATTGCTTTGCAGAACCTGAAAACCTATATTAATTGTCATTAGAAATTCTGCTTAGTATGAAACAATAGTTGCTGTTCTGGAGGAACAAAAAGTTATTCCTCAGGCTTTCAGCACACGTTTTTGGTATAAGAGCATCTTCCTCAGTGGCCCATCTTCTTTTCCCAGGCTTGTCCTGAAAATCCTACATTCTTTAACCAGCACAAGACCAATGTGAGAAATAATTAAACTTGCTTCCTCAGCATCATATCACTTCCCCAGAAACTCCAGCTGATGTCAGCAGTACAAGCTTTAAAGGCACCTGAGTAGACTGCTGGCAGTTTTATGAGAGAGAAAAAAAGATTATAAGCAAACACTTCTCAGCCAGACCTACCTTGTCTGACTCTGTTTCATATCAAAGCTAAAAAATGTACAAAAACCCTGTCACCATTTCAGCTAATCAAATTCTGTGGTTTCTGGCGTGTGTGTGCACACACTGACCTCTACAATGTCATGACTTTCAGGTTACTCATTGATTTCCAGGAATCAAAAATGCGATGCAAATAAGGAATTGCGAGTCAATTAGCTCTTATCAGGAGCTCCCAGTCTGTGGCAATGGGATGGCACACAGTTCTGCATAACAATTGGAAACAAGCCTTTTCTAGCCAGGTAAATGTCCTCAAAGGCAAGACGTGTCCCCTTTCACAAAAAGAGATGTAGTCAGCAACATGATTAAAGCCTTTGCATGTGATACAGGACTGATTTTAACATTTGTCAGCAATTTCAGATGGTGTGAGCCGTCCCTTCCCACTTATCCTATACATGTGATACCAATGTATCCACGGTTTCAGACCGCACACAGAAGGAAAGCTTTTTCTTTCCTCCTTATTACTCTTCAATTCCATCACTGCCAGCTAACTGTAATGAATCTATTTGGAGCTCCTTTAAAATTCCTATCATTTACCATATGTTCATTTAATTTTTAAGAGACAGCTATATAGTGCAAGTTGCAATTTTTCGCCTACCGATATATGTCATTAAAATGAATATTCATGTGGCATCACCTACCAGAGTCATTAAAAGGCTTGTAAACATAGCCCACCAGTGCCTCTGGCACTCGTCAATGATGAACTTTAACTCTCTGTCTGCAAGTGCTAATCTCAGTATAAAATAGAAAAATAAAATATTGGCATCAATTATCAAAGTTTATCAGTTTCATTAGCAAATTAGGATTTTTATAGTACCTCCAGTATGCACTTACCTTTATTACAAGTCATTAAAAAGTTACCCTTGACTAGTCCAAACAAATACAAAACCATTTTAAATACATTATAATTTTTGTGTCTAGATTTCATGAAATTGCCATTATCCAAAAGGAAATATTTTTATCAATTACAGAAATATTACCATTTATTATCTTAAATCACAGAATCCTAAAATGGTTTGTGTTGGAAGGGACTTTAAAGATGACCTAATTCCAACCAACCTGACATAGGCAGGAACATCTCCCACTANTTTGGCTTTCTGGGCTGGGAGTGCCCATGGCTGGGTCATGTCCAGCCTCTCACCCACCCCCAACTCCTTCTCAACAGGACTGCTCTCAACCTGCTCAAGTGAGATACTGCAGAACCTGTGTGTGAAATAAAGGCTCTGTTGCCTTTTCTCTTGTGGAAATTTCTCAGTGCAAAGGCCAATCAAACACCAGTTTGTGTGTAGGAAAAGTGAGAACCAATAGCTCATTAGGAGCTGTGTGATCCAGAGTCTTCTACCCCAGCTTGTCCTTGCACAGGGTAACACACTCTAAGAGCATGTGGAATGAAAAGGTGCTGCCATTCCACAGCCACAACATTTGGGGTAAGCCTCATCCCACCTGACCCTGAATGTGTCCAGGGCATCCACCAGCTCCCTGGACAACAATCTCTGCATTTGGCTAAACAATACAAAGAATATGCATACCCTTGAAAACATGGAGTTTACCTTCTTTTTTTTTTTCCATATATGCCAGATTCCCTTCAGCCTATGTATAAGAGTTCACTTTGGGAGGTCGTTGCTCCTGAAAAGATCGAGGCTTTCTCTGAGGGCTCACACTTTAAAGGAGCAACCAAGAGAAACACAGTTATCTGTCACTACTCCCTGGCCAGAATTTTCCCATCCTCTGTAAACACTGCCAGGAAGCAAATTCTTGTTTTGCTTTATTTTAGGCAACAAAATATTCCCTTCCAAGCAGTCAGGTTTTTCAAAATATGAGTTCTTGTTGATATTCAGTTTTTTGGGAATGCGGCCTTGGTGTAACACTTGTATGAAATCCAAGGACCTTTGAAAATCTGGCCCTCATGCAAGCCAGTGCCAGATATACAACATGTTGTATATACATGTGCTGAACATTCAGCACCTAAAAATCCTGGGCATGCAATCTTCCAAAAGGCTGGCAGTAACCATCCAAGCAAGTCATTTACCAGAATAAACATGGGATCTTACTCAAAGCAGGCAACTTTGGAACTGCTCTGAATTTCCAGCAGTCTATTATACACCATGTCAGTGCAAATGTCTTTACTTTTCATTTTGGTCATGGTATCACTGGATGGTAACTAAACAGATGGCACATGAAGAGAATGCAAAACATTTAACAATGCCAGGAAAGGTACAGTATTACCAGCTGCTCTGGCCTGCTGATCTTGCTGTAGTTTAGATAACATTGAAAGAAAGATGCATGCCATTTTATTCTCTTTTTTCCTTCCTGAGTCCTCTTTTGGTGTCACCTCTACAAAAGAGAAGCTAAAACTATGAAATTAGACTTAGATGCTTTAAATACGAGAAGAATTCTCCACATTTTACTTTGCCCACTTAGTACCAAAGATAGAAAAATAATGCAACCTGTAAAAGTGCTGCCTCCCACAGCCTCATTATCCTTCCCAGGCCTATGGCCAAATATCTGCATAGCACATTAATTATGACCAGAATTTGGCTACAGGTGATTATATAAACTGGAAGTACAAAAAAATTAGCAAAAATGCTCCTCCTCAGATGAACTATGGGTACTGGAGTGGTACAAGAAGAGGATACCTACCTCACCTTCCTTATGTGTCACCTTTAAAGCCAAAGAAGTGTAGCTCCTGAATAAGGATCGGTAAGATATGTGCTTTGTCACCTGTAAGCAATTCTTGCTGGACAAAGAGGAGAGGCCAGGAGCAGATGGAGTCCTTGGGCCAGTTTTTCCAGCCAAATCCACGTTGCAGATCATGATATAGAAAAATAGGAAATTTAGAAATACTCCTGCACCAACATAAAGCTCTTGATTTTGTCCTTGCCTCAAACACATACATTTTTACTAATATCTGAGTTTCTAGAAAGTAAAACAAAGTAAAAGTTAGAAACAAAAAAGGTTCATCAGCATTAACAGATCAAAACCCACTACAAAATTACAAAATAAACCAAAACTAAGAATTAAATTAACCCAAGATTTGGGAGAAGTTATTTCAGTTTACATTTCTTATGCACATCTCATGACACTTTCCTACTTCAGATTGACTTTAGGATGCACAGCTCACTCCTGCTTCACTGCAAGGGTTGAACTACTTCTATTTTGGATTGTCAGCTACCTGCACAGACCCTAGTTTTATGGTTTGCAAACATAAAAACATAAATGTCTCATAGAAACCATGATCTTAAAAATATTTGAGCATTTCAAGTTAGTTGGGGGATCTTTGCATGAGGGCACACCACACTACAAAGGGATATTTAGCAAAGGAGGCTCAGTAAATATAGGGAAAAAACCTTGTTAGGCCACCTGGACATTCCAAGACAATGTTTCCCCCATATTTGACCTTTTTTTTTTTTTTAAGAACGAACAAAAGGTACTTCTAACATTCCCCTTAGCTCAGGTTCTCCCTCAGTGAGCCAATAAGCCTTCATTAAGCTATCTGAATTACTTTTTAAATTAAGAGAGCAGCACACATTCCTGCAAACGAGAACAATAAGAGGGTTTTGGCAATGATCCTGCTCACTAATTATAATATTTTACATTTATGCAGAGCCTTTCATCTCCCAGGGTTCCAGAGTGCTTCACTAAACAGTGGGCTCTGCCCACAACTGTTGCCTCCCCACCACGTCACTTTTGTTCACAGGACGTGCGAAGTCTGACCGACTTCACAGGTGCTTGCCTCACACACAGAGACAAACACTGTTGACACTATACTCAATAAATTTCACTAGCATAGAAAGCATAGGAATAACACATTCAGGTCAAGGAAACTGACCTGATCCAATGAAATCCGGTTGAAAAAGGAAAATGCTACAACCAGGCAAACCTACATTTTTTATTAATTGCCATTAAAAGCAATGGCAGCAACTAAGATACATCTCCTAAACTCCTCCTGAGAGCAGTGATGCTCCTGGTGTTTACAGTTACACATTAAAATCCCTGCCACAGGTGAAGACACTCACACTGCATAGTTAATTACAGCCACCTTTGACCATGAGGACATTAGTCAAAAACCAAAGGCCACGTGCCAGTATTCCTTAGGGTGGTGGCCCTCCTCTCCCAACCAGCTGATCACACAAAGTGAACCACTATCGCCACATTGTCGCTGAAGGACAAAAGCCAGGTCTCCCAACCACGAAACCATGGATAGCCTATGTCTGGGTACCACCTGTTGACAAAACAGCAGTAACAAGTCAGCTCAACTACATTAACTAAAGTAAAACCACTCCCAACAACAACATCTCTAGCTGAGAAAGCCCCCGCAACGTAGGCATGCAGACTTCACAAAATCCCCTGCTGGTCTTCATTTTTGACCAACAAAATCTGGGAAGATGGAGCAACTACCACAGTCAAGGTCTTGGCAGAAAAAATGCCTGCCCTCCCACACACCCCCCACCATAATCACAGCTGGGCTCAGCATGGGGCCATTTTCTCCCAGGCTTTTTTCTATTAAATGGAAGGGATTGTGATTTTGTTTTGTTCTAACAACTGCGAAGTGCTTTATTTTACCCCTGCAAAGCACTGCCATCCCTTAGACCCCCAGACCTTCTGTGAGTGCAGAGCTGGACAATCCATTTTGTAAACCTGTGATTTTGTGCATTGTGCTGGTTGAGCTGTGAGCAGGGCTATAATGGGAGCTCTCATCAACCCATTAATTCATAACAAGCCACTCCACTAAAGTCACTGTTTGTCCACTTAGAATAGAAGGAAAGGAGAATGTCAGCACTGCTTCAGCAGCTGCTTCAGCTCTTTTTAGACATTTGGTAAGTGGATGTGTACATAATCACATGCTGAAAAGGAAAAGGCAAGGAGGATGCAGCAATCTGCAGGAGGTGGGTCTGGCACCAGCCATGGCCACTCAGGTCACAGGTCCAGCAGCACAAGCATATGCTCCTCACACATCTCTTACAGAAACACCAGGAGTTTGGATCCCATCAGAGTCACACTGGTTTTAACCCCAGACAAACTTCAAAGTTTTCTTGATTTACACATATGTGAGATCAAAATAAGCCCCCCACCATCTTCAGCTCATTGTAAAAAAAAAATCTTGCAAGTCTGACTGGCCCAAAAATCAAAGTCCCTGAGCCTTTACAGGGAGGCAACAAATCTGAAACCTTCACAGATTTTTTTTTTTCAAATAATTACCAATCAGACTTGTGTTTCTCATTTAGAAACTTTCTTTCCATGTAATTACAATATTCGAAGAAACATGGTAAAAAGTGTGACAAGACAGAGCAATTTTAATTTCTGCAAGTGAAAAGTATGAAACAATTACAGAAGGAGGACTCACACTCTGCTGAGAGACACCTTCCATCCAGTGCTCAATGAGCTAACCAGGAGAGACTACAATTTGCATAATGTTAAATTAGCAGCATAAATACATGCTAATCATACCCAGCTGCAAGCATCTCGCTTTATCTCATGTGCTTAGAACAATGAAGTGGTATAAAAAATTAAAGATAAGCTTGTGTTGCAAAACTTAAAGGCAAATCCAAAGTTCCTTGAACTTGAAGCTTGTTCATAACTTGGGATCTTTAGAAGATTTCAGGCAGAGCAGTCCCTGGAGTCTCTTTGTCTTTAACTTTCCCCACACGAACTCACTGCCAGCCTATCTCCGCAAAGACCTGCTGACCTACTGTTCTCAATACACCATTTTCATCTTGCAGACTTTCCATCAGCTTTCATTAAGTTCCAGATCAAGCAGAAGCGGTTTTGAAATCAATTAAAGCTTAAGCTGCCACCATCAGGAGTTAAACACAGCAAAGCATCTAACCTGACTGGAGCTGACAGGTCCCATTGTAATAAAAAAATCAAAATTAGGGGTTTCTAAATGAATTTCCCCAAAAGGCAGGGTTACTCGTGACTACAGCTTGGGTTATAGCAAGTGGGAAATATTATGGGAATATAGAAACATATTAACTGCTGACCAGAACACATGCTTTGTAGTTAGTTTCTTCACAGGTGTTTAGAAAATGCTTCTAAGTGCAGGTAAACAGAAATTTTTCATTAATTTCTGGTATTTTGTTGAAGGGAAAAAAAAGACACCTATAAATCTCTGCATTAGCAAACCCAGATCATTTGAAGATGCATATACTACTCCAGACTCTGCATGAAGAAAGCAAATCAAACACAAATAAAAGCTGAGATTCAGGCTTTAAACCAAAAGACTATTACTTAAGTAAGGGACTTAGCAAAATCTAAGATAAAATTTTATAGCCTGGTGATGGTAACAAGAGTGGTAATGACTTTAAGGGAATGCTTTAGGGTTTTCTATGTCAAAATAAATGTAGACTCAATGCAAAATATTTGCAAATGGGAGAAGTGAGATCTTTGCATATTTCATGCACATATTTGTAAGGACGTAATAAATTTCATACCTAAAAAGAAGCTTTTTTGGTATAGGTACTGCATGAGTATGCATTGTCTGTTGATACAAAACCAAAACAGATTAGGAAAATCAATACTCAATTCCTTTTCTAGATTTTTATCCACTATAGTACACAAAAGCAATTTAGGTCCTGGCTGCACTGGATACTTACTTCAGCATTTATTAGATGAGTATATTTGTCATTCCTTCTGACAAACAGTAGATAACAGGTGGCAAATCAAGATAGTTTTATATTTAGTACATTTTTTAAATGCAAGCAAAACAGAAAACTTTTTTTAAAAATATATATCATTTCTGACGCTAAGAGAGGCAAGAGTGAGAAAAAGCATCAGGCATTTTTAACCATGACCACAACCACTTGTATTACAGGAGTCCATGGGCTTTCTAAAATGTTGCCACTAGAAAATGAGGAAGAAGGGCTGGTGTCATGATTAGCTGTTTCACATATCTGAATAAACACTGTGTATTCAAGACTACACGGTATGAAAAGCATCATTCTCTCACAGTGACGTTGACTGGTTTGCAGACTAAATCTATAGCAACAAGAAAGAAACAGAGTTTTATGCTCATCTACAGAAGAGAAATGAAAATTAGTTTTAACCACAAAGTACATGAAAAGATTCTGGTAACCTCACAGGATGAGACAGTTTGGGTGCTGAAATTTGGCTGCAGTCAAGTATACCATCTAATTTTAGAATTATAAAATTATATTTGAATTATCTGACCAGGATTTAGGTCAACTAAGAGTATTTCCTTCCCAACAAAGATTTTAAAAATTTTCTTCACTTTAATCTGTGTTTCCTTTCTATCTTTTGAACAATGTCAACTGCACCAACTGTCCATGTTATATCCAAATAATCACATGCGCCTTTTGACTGTATCAAGAACTCTGATTTTTCATCCATGTCCTTCATGGATGTGTTCCTGTCCTCCTCTGTTTTCAGTATTCAGTAGGATGTGTATGAAATTCATGTATTACTGTCTGTTTTTTAGAATCTCCTGAAATTGCATCACAGTGAAAAGAAAATGAGTCACAGCTCCAGGAGAAGGAACCCCCATTGAAGAGTGAGGGCAAACACACAAATTGCCTGGTACTGGAAATAAATAACAAGTTGAAACACACGACTAGATGGACTGCAGCATCAGCCTAGTGTGTTTTCATACACTGATTCAGATGACAACCAACAAAAAGGAGGATCATGCATCAGAATCAGTGAAAAGTTAAAACCAGAAGGAAGTTATATAGGAGATGCTTTATAGTCACAAATTCAGGAGCCGGGAAAACAAAAAATGAATAAAAGCAATTAGAAAATGTCCACAGATCTTTTAAAAATAAAATATCACAGACTGAGGAGATTTTGCATTATGAATAAGGTTAATGAAAGTAAGCTAACAGTGACAAAAGTTATGATTTCAACAACTTTCATTCAGTGAAGCAAAAACTGAACAATTTCAGGGACAGAGATATATGCACCCACTCCTGTCACAGAAAATAGCACATTAGCAGAGCAGCTAATGTCCAAAACTTATGCATCACCTTCTTTTATTCCTAAACCACAGACACATTCCCGCTGCTCTGTATTAAACTGGATGATTGCAATTGCCACATCAGCACTGCTTCACTTCTCTTTTGCATCCCAGAATATAAGATGTGCTGCTTATTGTACAAAAGACAGACCTGATTTAGCATAATTATTCAGCTTCCCTCTCCACATCCATAACAAATAGATCATCTGCTCAAAACACAAGAAAAAAAGCTAAAATACCACTATTTCTAGGATATTTGTGATACTTTAAAGACATCTATGCTCTAGAAACTGAATTGAGACCTCTAATGTATTTCATACAAGTCCTCTAACAGTTGTCAAGTGTTAATGAGTTTTACAGACTGGGAAAGATTAGCTTTTGTCTTTTTAATAGAATATCTAATTCTCAACTGGAATAAAGTACTGAAAATGGCCTGTTTCTGCAGAATTCCTTTCCTTTTCTCATGGTTGAAATCATCTGTACCTTTCAACACACCTGAAGCACTACATAAGAATTCATCTAAGAAATTACTGAAAGTCATTTCAAAAATAGCCTAACCCTAACCCACATGTGTAATATTCATTATTATTAATGTAAAGTACATGTATAGAGGAAGAGAGACTATACAGCCTGAGACCAAGCATTGCACTGCTCCATGAAACTGAAAAGAAAGCCACTGCCATTCATACCAAGCAACTGAAGTACAAACATTTCTTTTACACCATACCAAAATTATATCAAAGTGTGCTGCACAGCTGATGGTTTTCTTGATGGCACTACACCTGTTCATTTCATGAGGTTTTAATAGTTGGGATGAGTGAAACTGAGCTTTAAAAGGACCTCTCAGAAATAATGGAGCTATTCCCTTAAACTTCATGATTGAAATATATTCAAAGACAATTCAAAGAAAAGATTGCTCATAAATAGAAATGTGTATTTTTATTAATTTTTTAAAATATACATTAATTTCTCCAACCTCAGAGGCTCTCTCATCTTTCTTCTGGGGAAGAAAAAGAAAATTCACAACATGCAAAAGGAATGTAGTTCATCTTCACTAACATTTTTTGTGATCAGTACAACACTTAAAGCCCACCTGATGAACTGATTAACTGGTAAAAAACCAAAACTAGGTATTATTCTACACAACAAAAACTACAAGAATACCTGTAAGGGTTAAACAGTGAGATCAAGATTGCCATGAATAGTAATATATTGCAAGTCCTGTTTCATAAATATTTGTATATTTATGTTTATAAAACATCTGCACTGTTAGTTCTGAGGAAAGCATAATTATGATTTGATGGGCAGGCTAATAATCAGCATTCTTTCACCCTTATGTGAGTCCTTATAAAATTACATTTTCTTTCGTTAAAGCTGCAGCTGTACAGAAACCTCATTCCTTCTTAGAACATGCATTTAACTTCTGAGCATGTAAATGGTATTACTGTGTAAACTTATTTAAAAGGTCAAATCCATTCCTCTGGAGCTGGATAAGTGTTAAAAATACCTATCACAACACAAAATTTCTACTTCAAAACATCTGAATTCCCAGGAAAAGTCATTTTGTTTAGTTTATCTTTTTTAAAAAATAAGCAAACAAACAAAATTGCTAGCATTATAATAAACATCATGAAACTCAAATAATAATTCTGTGTGTGTGTGTTTTCTCTGCCTACTGGACTTCAGTCCTGAGAAGTCCCCCATTCTTTCACCATGCAGCAGCCCAGACCTGTTTAAGGGGCTGTCCACAGCTCTCACTGTACAGCTTGTCTGCACAGTACTGAAAACATTTATCACCTCAGGGACCCTCAGCTACATGACATATAATTACTGAAATGACAGCAAAGGTTGGAAGAAAGTTTGCCATGCACTGATTAATTAAGAAAATAAAACTGGAATACCTGTGGCTAAAACACTTTGGGGACTTCTTCCTGCCTCCAGTTCTCCCCCAGCACTCAGTGCCCCGTTTCCTCCCAGGCTGTGGAAACAGGCACTTTTCAGAATAACTAAGGGTGCCCTGCCTATGTCACTCCAGGGACACTACAGCAGCATACACAATGTGGTACAGACCATAAGCCCAAACCATCTGACCCAGATTAGTTTCTTCTGAAGAGATAATTAGTTCTTTTAAGCTAAAGGAATTCTCCTGTCTCCAAACTCTCTTTCTGCAAAAGAAACTATAGATCCTCCCTCCTATATCCAGGGTTTAAAAACAAAAAACCTGCTCATAACCTGGGAAACTAAAAAGGCAAACTGAACACTATCACAGATATTACCTTTTACTGAGTATCAACTGCAGTAATTTAACCTCATATTCTCTAAATTACAGTTTAATTATTTGTAGTTTAAAATCGGATGGGATGATGAACCTTTTTCATCTTTTCTTTGCCTCATTCACATGCCCATGCCAAAAGCCATCAGAACATATGGCACATAACAGAGTAGCAGAAGAGTCTGATTTTCACCACTCCCAATGGCAAAGATCTTCTGAAACAAGTGTTTTTGCATACATTTGGCCTTCTAACTCTGAGGTCTTCTGGAAGGAAATCACGACACTTTAACACCCTGAACATGAATTTTCAATTGACATCCAAACAGACTGCTCTCTTACTCTTTGTCTGGAATAAAATATACTTAATTTTGAATTGTAAAAGTAAATAACATAAGTAAGCACATTCTGGGAGTTAAGTGTAAATGACAAAAACATATGTCACACCAGTGTTTATACAGAAGCATAGATCACATTTCTTGAAACACTCTGGTTATTGTCTTTCTAAGCACTGCTACAATGCCCTGAATACTAATGATGCTTCCTGTAAGAGAAATACCACAAAATCATCCTACATAGCTGGGTGGAGTGTATTACTCTGAAGGCAAATATATCATGCAAATTCTATACAGACCACTGAGTGTGGGAT
This sequence comes from Ploceus nigricollis, assembly GCA_013399945.1. Lineage (NCBI taxonomy): Eukaryota > Metazoa > Chordata > Aves > Passeriformes > Ploceidae > Ploceus > Ploceus nigricollis. The sequence goes on along the minus strand of VXBC01005961.1, from coordinate 48,676 downwards.
TGAGAAGACCTGGGGTCTTTTTTTAGCCCTGTTGCTGTCTAATGTGCAGTTACAGCAGCTTTTTGTAGGGAAGTTTAACATTTCTGTGTCCCATTTTCACACATGGAGAATGGGAATACAGACTCTATTCTTTAACAAAGCGTCTTGTGATCAACAGGTGAAAACATGCTATTTTGTCCAATCTGTCAAGCTTTCTCCATGCAATCTCATTTGTATTACTCATGCATGAAAGATGCAAGAGAAAGATACTTCAGCTCCACAGTGCTAAAATTGTTCTCCTTTGCTATTCCCTGCTGCTGCTGTAACATATTTTGCAGCCAGACTCCAGTACGGCTGGTGTTAAACAAACAGGAATGGTACCTACATCTGCTCAGAGAAGGGTTGCCTAGCAACTGCAATCAAAGAATGTTTTACCCTCACCAATCTACTGAAAATTAATAGAATTTTCTCTACAATATTCTAACACTTTTAGTGGCTATATAAATGGTTTATTATTATTGTTATTATTTTTATTTTGTAGCTAATGTGTTTCATTTCATGATCTGATTCAGGCAAAAAACAGAACAGCTAGGAAAGGTCAGATTATGGAGCACAAAAAGGCTCAGAGACTTGTTTGATGTAGAAATATTCTTTGACAGCTCATTGCATTTATTTACTATACCCTTTCCTTCTGCCATTTCAGAATCTATTTCAGCTGCCCCATGGGAGCATGAAGCCATTAGCCTGAATTATCATTCTGAATGCAAATTTCACAAGGTAACACCAAATCATGAAGGTTTTGATTCCTGTATTTACTGAGATGCTTTGCCTTTGGAGGGGTTACAGGTCTGCTATTTGTTTGGATATTAACAGCATTGATTTTCAGTATACCTGACATTACAGTGTTCATCTATCATATGTGTAATAGCTGAATACCAGAAGATGTGCTGCAGTGTGCATGTCAACACACAGAAAAGAAATTAGTATCTGAGATATTAAACAGGCTACGCAAGCAAGGAACCAAATCAATCAAACATAGAGCAAAGAAAGCTGGTAGAGCCTATTCATCAGGTTTTAGCAAGTTTCATTTCCAACCATGCTGAAATAGAAGCAGAATTTTGATTTAAAAGGCTTTTACTGAAGACACTGAAGCAAAAAAACTCAAACTTATTGGTGAACATTAAAGGTCTCATACTCTCCTCATCACAAAATAGCTGTCTTTGGTAGCAGGAAGGATCAAAGAGGCTGGTAGAACCCAGATATGCCTATTTACCTCCTTTCTTCCACTATGTCAAGGTATACTTTCACCAGGTCTGCATGTGAGCCTGCCAATGCCCTGGTCTACAGCCAGTCCTCAAAACGTCCTCCCTTTGATGCAGCTGCCTTTTGATCTCCATCGTCCACACCACACACATTGTCCGTGTGTATTTAAATGGTATAAAATTATTTAAATTCCTACATCTGTCTCCCCACAACCTTCCATGTATTAATTTTTAAAGGGGAAATGGCTTTGCTATTTGCTAGATGTAAGCATTCACCTGGACAGCAGCCAGTGGAGCAGGTTGTTATGCAAACATCCTGATGGAACAAAACCAAGCATGAAGCAGCAACAGAGAGAAGAATATACTTGTCCTCAAGCATCAAGGGATCTCCTATAAGAGTCCAGGCAAAGCCAGGAAACCACAAAATGAGCAAGATTTCATTTGTTTTGTCCATAACTATAAGAAAGGTGAGGAAGTTGAAAGTGCTTCACTTAGAAGATTTTCTTTCTCCCCATTTCTTCTCCCTCATATCAGTGCCCTATGCTCCATGTAATCCAACATCAAAAACAACTCTAGCAAAAATAGCTCCTTAATTTTTCTGCTGTGCTTGTCTCTGATTAAAGGGTGAACTTTAATTGTAAACAGCATTTCATCCGAGGCCAGGAATTCACACAAAATGGTAGGATGCAAGGTGGACTTTTGATACTTCCAGAAACCACAGGAGGCTCGAGCCATGCATGTAGTGACTAAAATTTAGCATCATCTGTGTTTGTATCAGTTTTCATAACCTTAAAAGATGCACTGTGTGGTTCCCTCAGCAGAAGTGCAGCACATCCTGTGAGAACAGCAGCTAAAGATCCAGAAGTCTGATGAAAGATTGCTTAATAATTGCACAACTCTCTTGAAAATTCACTTTGAAATCATACCTAAACGCTTTAGAGATAGGGGCTTGTTTGTTTTTGTAAAGACACACATTAAACTATTGTATTTTCAATCCAGGAAAAGTAACTGTGGTAAAGCTGACATAACTCAGCTTAAAAATACATTTCTTCACACTTGATTTATCCAGCCTAGAGAGTCCTAAGGTGGGGATTGTCTAGAATGTAAACTGCTCCATAATCTCAATCTTTCTTCTAGATACCGAATTCAGATCTACCACACCTTTATGAATAGAGAGGGAAGAAGGGTCCAAATGTGAGAGCACCACTGACTCACAAACTGGTGCTGATATTCCCTGCTCTGTTTTCCAGTTCCTTTTGCAATATTTTCTATTTCTACTTGTGAGGTTTTGATGTGTCGCCCTCTCTTGTGCATCATTTAAGACTTCTCTACACTGAATTGGATCAAACGTTAATCACCAGTACGCAAGCTCTTTCCTGTACCATGTGTGAGTATGTTGTGCTGCTTGCACCCGCACTCAACTTCACTGATGCCCTCTCTTCTCCAGCTGAGCTAACACCAATTCATCTCTTCTGCTTTAGCTTTCGATCAATGGATCATTCTCTTACTTCATGGGAATTTAATATCTTTGAGTGCCTTTAATGAGAGACTTCCCTTACATACACTTGCAGAGACCATCAGGGAATTACACTGATTTCTGAAGCATATCTTCTCTCTACAACTGCTGTGTTGGCCATCTTCATGTGGCCTTTAAATCCACATAAACTAAGAGCCACGTGCTCATAATTTTCAATCTTTACAACAGTTCCTATTCAATTCCTCTGAGATTCCTTTGTGATTTACCTTGGAGCTTTTTTTTTTATTTCATTTTATTATTTTTTTAACTAGGATGTCATTAGCCTCTTGAAGTCACAAGGTAACAAAGTGGCTTTAAACAGCTGGTTGCACACTAAATCGTTTGCCTACTTCTTTACATTCCTAGTAATAATGCCCTGTTAATTTTTCTTATTGGATCCACACCTTCACCTATCAGCTGTTCAAACTGAAACTGATCCTTCCTGTAAAGGAGAATTAGTTGGACCTAGCGCCTTCTAGAATGTTGTTAAAAATTATAAAGAAAATTCTGCACAGAACAGTCCCACAGCAGCTAAATTTATCTTATTTATGTAGATCTTTTTACAAAAACATATACACATAAACACGAGTTTCATAAAAGCACAGAACTGGTGGAGAGTCTTTTACTGAGATAAAAACTAACAGATTAATTATGGCAAAGACACAAGGTAGCACTATTATCTTTAAAAGGTGCTTTTTGTTCTTTGATCTCATACAAAAGGCTATCAGAAACACTTTCTGATGCCAAACAAAACAGAATTCTACAAGTAGTTTTTCCCCCAAAAAAGCCAGCAAATATTAATTTGTCTCTGTAGCCAGCCTTACCAGACTCTATCTCCTTCCCTGAGGCAGAACTGTGACATGAAGTCCCTCAGGGGCACAAGGAAGGAGTGACCAGGCGCCCAGGTTTCCCTCTGTGAGCAGGTGGGTAAGGACAGACAGGTTCAGGGTTTTATTCCACCAAAAGAGTCAGCCACTGGTGGTCAGAGAGACCCAAATGTGAGACTGGGATAGCCCAAGGGCAAACTGCTACATGTGCACAACAAAAGAAAATGAGACAAAGTCGTACCTCAGAGGGTGCCTTGGTGGCAACATGGCTTCTGAAGGCTTTTACTGCTCTGGTAACACTTGATAGCAGCTAGCAGCTTGTACTGACTCAGAGCTGCACTCAGAAACCAAACCCAGCCTTCCCTTCGCAAGAAACACATTCACAGACCTACGTCTGTTTAATGAGTATTAATTTGTTCATGAAGGTGACAGGTGAATTTCCTCTTCAATCTACATTATATTGCATGCTTCTTTTGTTGGTTTCTGGGGAAAAAACCAGCAGCAGCCCTTATTTGAAAATAAACAAAAAAAAACCCCACAATGAGATTGACACGAAAGAAACTTGTTTCTCATCAGTAATTGCTTCCCCCTGGGCTTGACAATGTTTACAAATGAAAGCTTTTCCTTCATATATGGCTTGACCTATCATAAATTATAGCTGGTGCTACTGATCCACACTCCTCCCTGCACACAAGGCTTGTTATCTCAATTTTGTACTGTAATTAACTATTTTCTGATGGCACATTATTTATTATTTGTCACTTTCAGCTCTCCTGGTGTTTATACATCTCCACATATTAGCAGGCAATTCAAAAACTGTTATTAACAATATTAATATCCTAAGAGCTTGTTTGATGCGAGTGAGACATGGGGCTGGACTGCTTGACTGCAAGGAATAAGGGGTGGGGTTTTTTTGTTGATGGTTATTTTTTAATTTGTGCATTTTCTACCATCTTGAAGTCTTTGTTCACAAAGATCTTAAGGAGTCAAGGAGGAAATATAAAAAAATCATGAGTGAAATTTATAACTAATCTCATCTGACCATTACAAAACTACCTAAGAGTGAAGCAAAGAAAAAAGAGAAGAATAGGTATAACTTTGTTACTTTATTTTTTTGTTAATTTTTTACTCTTGAAAAAAAAAAAGTCAAAATAAGCCACATCTTTCCTCCCAAGACCAGCTTCAAAGATAGGTAGGACCTGTTGCACTAGAAGGAAATTCAAGATCAAACAAAAGAGGAATGCCATATTTCAGGCATTCAAACCTAACTGCCCATATGATTCTTCCAAAACTCCAGGGCTGTGGTTTTTTCCTTACTCCTCTTCTCTATATTCTCATTTATACCATTCTCATTCTCATTTATACCAAGAGATAAAGCAATTCACTCACACACTCAGTTCACTGTGTTTCAGAGCTGGTAATTAAAAACCTTTCAATTACTTGCTACACTTACCAGCCTTAAGCCAGTCAGCTTCCCATTTTGCATCTTGCTCCATATTTCCCACAACCTCCTGCAGGCCACAGTTAACATCCCCTGTCTCCCTTCCCTCTTTCCCCAAAGAGCGCTGAGGCCAAGGGGGACTGCCTGCACCTTTGTGAGCTCGGGAGCCAAGGATCAGGCACCCCTCTAGCCCTTCTCAGGCAGGAAGAACACCAGAGCTCAGAGCCCTGGGGAGAGTGGGACAAACACGGAAGGAACGGGTGAGAGACATTGGAACAGGAAGAGCAGGCTGAGCTAAGATGGGATCAATTTTGTTCAGTGTTTTGCTTAAAATATCATTGATGAATATAAGTATCTGCTAAAAGGAAATTGTGTACAACCAGGATGTTTTTTTACAGAGAAGATGATTCCAAAAGCCCCCCATGTGCTGCACGGCGCTCACAGCCCTGGGGCGGCAGGGGCTGACTGGGAGAATGCCCAGTCCCCAGAAGCTCTTGGCAAGGGACAGACCAAGCCTCAAGCTAAGTTCTGAGATGGCTTCAGGTATGCACAAGAGTACAAAGCAGTAGCTGTTCTTCCCCAAAAGTATTTGCTGACATAACAAACCAACTTTAAAATGACAGAAGAGGCTCCACATGCAAAGCACCTGTAACCATCAGTATTTTCTATTATAAACAATACCACTTGAAATTATGTGCACAATGTAGTAATGAAAAAGAAATTGCACGCTACGTAACTATTAGTGCACACTAACATAGTCATATTTGATTGCTAAAGCTTTTGTTATCCAAAAAGTCAGAGCTTTTCCCATTTTGCTAACCCATGAGAAAGAGGAATTGCCTTGGCAATGATAACTTACGTGGGGTTGAAGTGCATCTAAAAGCCAGGATCTGCAAACCTCTTATTTCTCACTTACTGTTAATTCAAACCTAATCTATTTGTTTTTAAAGACTTGATTCAGGACCTCTGATACATGCTGGACTAGAAATATATTGAAAATTGCAATTTTGCAAAGGACATTTTATAGACATCCCATATCACAGCAAATTTCATCAGCTTCTTTCAAAATACATAAATGAAAATATGCATTTTGTGTCCAACATTTAAATCAAAGCAGTTCATGTAATGCAGTGTAGTTAAGACACTAATTAGCTTTTCTGACAAATGGTGCATTTTCAGCAATTCAAGGTACTGAAAATATTTTCATTTATTCTCTAGTCCTACTACTCTATTTTTCAGACATAAAGCTATGTATATTTATGTCTATTTTTCCCCCTCAACAGAAGAAATAAATTAACAGCATCAGGAAAATGGGATTTTACAATGAGTTAGCATTTATCACACCAAACCACTAAGACGTCTTGCTCAGCTGGAACTGTGCACATTCCCAGATGGTGTATTGGATTATAATTTCACAAAATGAGTTTACTCTCTCAACAGTTTCTCTTGCAATTTCCTCTGAAAAGTCATCTAAATACTTCCACAGTCTCTATTCCTACTCCCTGTGGATTCTCCCAAATCTTTTCTGTATGGCATTATTTTATTTTGCTATCATGGAATATTATATGTAGGAATTATGCCGCTGAGATTCTCCTATGGCATTCTTTTTGTTCTTTCATTATAATATTTATATTAAATTCTTTACAAGTTGGCTTTTTAAATTTTTTTTATCCAATACCTTTCACACAGTTCACGTTCACTGTACCTGATATCTTTAATTATTAAACTATTACTTGACAGGTCTATGAAGGACAATGAAAAGTAAAAATTTACCTATGTTGGCTTCTAGGTGATAGGAGAGCTGCACAAAGCACAGAAAGACAACAGCATTTCTGCTGTATGGTAAGAGCAATTTGTTGGCCTACAGCCTGGGGCCAGGAGGCGACCCTGAACTTGTTGGATATTGGCGCTGAGTGCCAGCCCCAGGAGCAGCCTCTCCTGCTGCAGAGATGGGAAATGGTGGCAGATCCTTGTTGCTTTCACAGCACACACTGCCCAAAAAAACTGGTGTGCTGGTGGCTGGGGGCTGAAGAGGAGGCAATAACAATGAGGCCAGAGATGGTTTGTGTTTACCTGCAGCCACATGAGGAACCCAACAGCAACTGGATTAATGACCTACGAGCAATGGAGGCACCACCTTAACCTTCCTGAAACAGAAATTTCTCCTTAGAGGCATCACCTGCAACAGTCTTCTCCTGAAGGTCATGAGGCAGACAGAAATATGCTGATGTGGACTATTTTAAAGATGAAAAAGAACATTTTCCTCACCTAATCTGGGCTCACCCAACCTTAATTCTATGATTCTATATAAAGTATATCAAGAAAAGAAACAGGCTTACAGCTAAATTAGTAGGTTACATTGCTCAAAGCATAACCCAATCTTAAAAATGGCTTTTATTCAGCCTTAGGGCTTCTCAGTGGCATTATATAATCCAACAACCACAGACTGACATTATTCTCCCTTTGTTCTCAAATGAAGATTTCTCACTGATTTATTGACTTTGTTTGGACAATGGGAAGGAAGCTCATGTGTAATTTTTGGTGGTGGGACATTACAATTCTCATTAATTTAACATTTTCCTGTCAAACTGGAATGTGGCTGAGTTTGCTAAAATATTTGCATATTCCAGAAGTTCAAAAATTCATTCTTTGCTGTGCACATACACATTCAGTATACCTCAAATAGCAGTGGACCAAGCTCACACGATTAACACAGCAGTTACAGTATTGCAGTGACACCTTTGCTGGAGACCTTCAAAAGTAGCCCATTTTTTGTAGTTTGTGTAGATGCTGAAACACAATTTCTGATAAGCATCACTCTTGTTCCCAGAGATAAGTAATGAAACACAGCCATATACTCTCAAAATAATTCTGCTAAGTGAGCGCAAGCAAATTTGATATCAAGCTAAGCCTCTTATTTGGTTATAACCACTGTGTGGATGCATATTCGAGCCACACAGGGCATGTGCAAGTTGCTCAGTCAAACATCATTTCTGGTTAATGACAGAACATCTCATATATAAAACATAAAAGTTTGCTTGGCCTTTAAACTCCACCTTGTGCAACGTCTCAAATAGTTTAGCATGCACAATGTATTAAAGAAAAAAAAATAATTTAGGGATCTACAATCTTAACAAATGTGAACCAGTAACCAATCATTACTGTTCCACTGTAATCTCTGCTGTCCACAACGTCACTTCCTGAATGTGGAAATGAGATTGTTTTTATATATATATAATTATAT